>OVBE01004109.1:0-24888 GCA_900406425.1 Iberis pinnata | reverse complement strand
TTAGCTTCGTTCGAGACTTCACAAACTTCGTTGAATGAGAGAGAGAGGGATCGATCCTGGTAAGAGATGGGATCGATTTGAGGTCTGCTGGGATCGATCCTGGCAAGTGTTGGCATCGATCTCATTTCGATCCAGGTGATGAGGTGAGATCGATCCCAGATCGATCTAGGTGGAAACGTGGGATCGATCTCAGGTCGATCTAAAAGACGCAGCGGGATCGATCTTGCAAGTGTTGAGATCGATCCTGAAGTGTGGTGCTGGGATCGATCCTGCCCTAATGCTAAGGTAGATCCAATCATTTCCGCGTTAAGTGCTGCTTTTCTGAAATCTCACAAATCTTTCCCGGAAACTCATGAAAATCCTGAAAAATCTCCAAAATGCGTGCATATGCAAATTCTAATGAAAAAGTCCTAAAAATCATAAACTTACTAAAATAAACCATAAATGTGATGTATGCACGCTTTTAGACCTCATAATTGATGCTAATTGATATGTAAAATCCATGAAAATTCAGAATCATCACACATCAGCTGGCAGACCTCTTTACAAAAAATATTTAACCTACTATCTTTCGTACATTGATGAGTCATTTTCAGTTTTCAAGCCTTTATCATCCACCTTGATGATTTTCGGTTTGAGGGAGGGGTATTAGACTAATTACCGTTAATTTGTTAGGTAGTTATAAGCTGTTATGACTCTATTAAAGAGTTGGTTAATAACTTTTCCATATATACTTGTTGTATAGAGTCTTTGATGAATTAATGAAGTGTTTTCTCTCTTTACTTTGAGCTAAGATCTTTGATAATAAAAAAAAAAAAAAAAAGATCTTTGATAATACACAACCGTTGTAAGGTTCGAGAACTCTTCAGTAATGATTTTCACATCGGTTTCTACGTAGAAAATTGTGTACCTAAAGAGAGAGAGAGAGAGAGAGAGAGAGAGCTGCCTAGGAAAATCTTAGGTATCGTCATGAATCATGTTGTATGGTCTTGATGTGCACCAATTATGTAACTTCTTTTGCGTTAAATCAATCACTCATTTCTCGGCCCATTTTTATAGGAAAAGATGCATGCAATTATTCATGAATATCACTTTTCGGCCCATCCCAATGAAAAAAAAGATGCATGCAATTATATGAATACATGTTTGCGTCACAACACATGCATGTGCCTATCGCAATAGAGCAAACATTTAATGCTGCTAAAGTGTTTTGGTTCTATGGAAATTGTCAAGAACGCGATAGTTGTCTTTATTATTTTAGGGACCAAGTACCTAAGTTTAGAACTTTTTGACTAGTCTATGACGTATTCCTTGCTTGCATAATTGTTGTTGAAAGGTGGAAAGCTCGAAAGATATCTAGTCAATATCTAAGATCGACAAACGATATTTGAGATATCTCAAAAACGAATTGACGTACGTGTCCTTGTACTCAAATCTCAAGTGCAATAGGACCACCATTTTGGTGTGCACGAACTACTTTGACCAGTCAAGCTATTTGCGTTGAGCCTCTTCTTAGAGTACAATCTAATCTAAACTATTATTTTAACTATAAAATGAGCAAGACATTTACATGATTTGGATTGTCCGTTCCATAACCAACGTACTATTAAATTTAAATTTATTTTTATACGAGGTAACCAATTGTGATGATTTACACTGGATACTTTCTTTTCAAAAAAAAAAAAAAGTTTTAGAATGCATCAATTTTTCTAAAAATGAACCTCAATTCATGAAAATGATTGTTATAGAATTACAGATCCGATACAATTAAGGTATATTCATTAACAAAGAATGTAAAATAAAGTTCCACGAGTGGTGTGGACTTTGACTTACGAATAAGACCGTATACTTATGTTGTACGCAGTTGATCAGTCAACATTTTTTTTGACAATAGCATGAAAGCAAGAAATTTTATTTTCTTGTCTTTTCAAATTATCTATACACTTGATGCATGTTCAGAGCCTGTTCTAGAATGCCAAAATTTTACCCAGGCTAATATTTATTACGTATAATTTTTAATATAACTATTTTAATATCGTAAATATTCTAATTTTCACTTGGTTTTGGTTAATATATTTTTTGGAGCAAATACAATCTTCACATATATGATATACCTAAATAAATACAAATTTCACATATAATGACTTTGATTATAAAAAAGAAATAGTGTAAAATGTGTCTACGATTTACAACCCAATCCGGCCTATCACAACGTGCAATAAATTACTTCTCCCGGTTTAGAAAAATAAAAATTTAATAGCCATACTTTTTTCAAAATAGAAATGTAACATAAACGATGTATTTGGTTAAACCGGGTAGAGAAGCAAAATTACAGTGTCATCAAATCCAATTTCGAAGGTAGAATATCATATCACTTAAGAAATCTAAAATTTATGTTTTGTTGAATCCAAATAGTTAAATATATATAAACAAAATTTTTCTCTACGGATTAAATATTAAATTAGAAATCCAAACTTCTATGGTTTTTTTAATAAAAAAAATACATCTCGAATTCAATTCATAATTGATAGTTTTTTGTAACATTAATCTCTAAATTATTATAGACCGACATAGTAAGCTAAACTCCATATATATAGGAGAAAATGCCTTTACATAATGAGTAGTCATGTTCGATTTTTAGTCTAGTAATAAGGTAGCAGATGTTACAACTATTAAATCATTCGTTCTTTGTTTCATGCAAAATAGTTTAAATGTTCAAAATAGTTTTGAAACCACTTTCGTTACAAGAGAATTTGGGTATGTTTCCATGAGACGTGTAATATCCTAGAATGAGTGTTATTTTTTTTTAATAACATTTATACGAACATGGAATAGAAAAAGAGTTACAGTTTAGAAAATATTACAGACGCATTAGTAGTTGATAAGTTTAGAAGATTGACTAGCATAGAATTTTTTCAATATATCATTTTCAGATTAATAGAAAACAATATGATTATATGTTATGATCCACTAATTAACAAACATTACACAATTGAGTCTTTGACCGAACCATGAAAGGATCAAAACAAATATGAAAGACGTTACCAATACCAACAGCACATTCAATTGGCATATACATCTTTAAGGTTTTGGTCATAATATGAAACCGAGATGAAAGTTTCTTACGTGTTTCTTTCTACTTCTGAAGAAAGTTTTTGGTTGAATTTTGAATGTCATAATGCATATTTATCATTCTAACGTATGTCCCGTTTGATCTACTTAAGAATATCACGCCACTAAGGCACTACCATAAACAAAGCGTGGACATGTAGTGCACTATTCAAAACACACGAATAATAGGATAAAATACTAGTAATAAAATGAGTTTGGTCTAACTATTGTTAAAGTGCTTTTTGGATTATTATTTAATTAATATAGCCGACCAGAAAAAGAAAAAAAAAAAAAGATAAAGAAAATACTAGTAAGCAACAACCGGTACCCAAAAATTGAACCTACCCAAAAAACCGAAATTGAATTATTAAATTATCCGAATGGATATCAAAATCTATTATCTAAATAACCTGAATCAAACCCGAACCGAATCGAAGTTTTAGGGATCGAACTTCACAAAAAAAAAAAATAATAATTTTTTTGTGTTAAATATACAAACAATAATATTACATAAATATTTAATTCACACAGTCTTCTACTTAGAGAATAACAGTCTTCTCCTTAAAATTTCAAAGTTTGTATTTTGTTCAGTTTTATCATTTAGTGATAGTAACATAAACGAAAAAGAGTTACAAAGAAAACTGCAAATTGTAAGTGCCTTTGTCCTATGCTTTTGCATGTTCATACTGTAAATCTTTTTAGGGTAAGTTAATTTTTGTGCAACAAATACAAAGACGCCATTATTACTTCATGATAGATATTAATTAACGCGGTGTCAAATGAGTGACCTTCCTATTCTTATCTTGATAAGTGATATTTTGATTATTGTAATATTTCCCTTTGAGCTCTTTTATAATTGACTTGTATTGTTAGTCCAATAAGATATATAAAGTAATCTTGTTTTAAAAGAGCCATTGGTAAATGTTTCATCCCTGCCAATGAATTATTCTTCTTATAAATATTTAATCATATCCTATTTTGGGGCATGCTTAAGGCGAACTAAGGTCGGTTGAGAGGGAAAGCTCATACATATGAGACCATATGATATATGTATTGTATCCTTTTTATATAATTTTGAACGAGTAACTAATAAAATATGTGAAAGTTTGAGAAAAGGAATAAAATTTTGTATGGTACTTTATCATACATGTCAAAAAAGTCCATAAACTATACCGAAAGAGAATAAGTAATCATATATGTCAATAAAGTTTTATGAATTCATATGTGAAATGTTTGTTGACATTTGTCAATATATATAGTATACTCATTAAAAAGCCATATTATAAAAGGTTATATGCTACGCAATATTATAAAAGGTTATATTATAAAAGTTTAATCTGTTAATCTTTACTTTTTTGTATTTTGAATCCAATTAAACTCAAATTGGTGTGAGATTGAAAATAATCTTAACCATTGTGGTTAAACCACATAATGATATGTTGGATATTGTGTTCTTCTTTTCAAAATTAAAAATAATGAAAACATATTATAGTAAGATTTGATTCTGATAAGACTTTATTTGTATATATTAAAGAAAAATAATCCGTAATTTATTGTAAAATCTATAAATAATTAATATTTATAAAGATTGATTTTAACTTATAATATAGTCTCTCGATATTACCACATGAAATTAATTAACAAATCTCATAAATATAGTGTGTTTTTAATTATTTGGCATGTAAAATAGAAAAATTTTGATTTCGATAATTATATGTCATTTAAATATAGTAATTTGGTTCCATCAAAAACTCAATTCAATCAAACCAAACTTTTTTGTATTCAAAATTCAATTAAATTTGAGTTTCATGCATTTAAACCATTTTATCAAATTTGGTTTGCAAATGATATAATCTTAAATATATATATATATATATATATATATATATATATATATATTAGGTAAAAATGAAAAGATTTTGTTCACCTTCCCATGTGGGATCTTGTGTTTACTTAAAAAACAACATTTTTATGGAATATATTTTATTAAGATTCGATTATGTTAAGATTTGATTTATTTATATTATCAATTTTATGTGAAGATGTTTTAGTTTAATTATTTTGATAAATATATTCCAACTTGGAAAACTTAATATTTATCATTTTATAAAATTTTAATATTTATCACGTTCAGTTTATATATTTGATTCTTTTATAAATATAATTTAGTCAAAAACAAATTGTACTTAAACCAGTAAATCACATTTTTTGTTACGTACATATTTTAAATTCGGTTCAGCTAAAAAATGAATTAAACCGAATATTCGTTTTACTATTTAGATCCTGGATAAATACTATTTCCTACAACTTAACCCATTAAAGAAAATTAATATTAATCATATTTAATTTATAAATCCAGTTCCATTAAAATCGAGTTAGTTTATTAATGTTTTATGCTTGGATCCCGATTAAATCGGGTTTCCTCCACTCACTAAACAAAAATTAGTGTGAGACTAAAATCGATCTTCAAAACACATACACACACTCATATATATATATAGGAGTTAATAATGATCAACATTTCAAAAGTGGGTCAAAAAATGATCAATGCGTTTATCCGTTTATCACTGATTTTTTCTTCCAAATTTATCCTTAATAATTTTTTTTATTCATCAATTCTAAAATTTCCTATGTGGCACATTGTGTTTTCTTTTAAAATTTAAAAAGTCTACAGAACATATTCTTTTAAGATTTTATTTGTAGATATTAAAAAATCATAAATTAGATTTGAAATTATGAATATCTAATATTTATGAGTATTAATTTTTACCTTATAATATAGTCTGCAGATCCTACCAAATAAAATTAATAAATAAATCTCTTTTATTGGTATGTGACTAGAATTGATCTTTTATATATATATATATATATATATATATGAGTTGGAAGATTTCCTTTGACTGTCGGTGAGATATATTGTGTTTTCTTTTAAAAAGTTATGTGAGATTTGATTGTTTACAAATTTGATTTGTATATACTAGAAAAAAAATATTCCATAATATGTGGTAAAAGTTATGAATATCTAATATTTATGTGCATTGAATGTAGATTCATAATTTTTTGGTAAAAGTTATGAATATTTATCATAAATTTACTGTTTTTATTATTGGGGGCGTATAATAGAAAATATCTTTTATAACAATTTTGGTTCAATTTTTATGGTTATGCTCCTATGTTTCTAAAAATTTATAAAATGGAAATAATAATAATTATTGGCGCAAGTGAATAATATATGTAGCAATTATTAACTTAGATAAAAGGAAACAACTATCTTGGAAAATATCTTTTCTTTAAATGATTGTAAATTTGAAGAAACGATTTTCAATAAATAATTGTGAAATGATATTCACTTATGTTTTAAATTATTGTTCTATTTGAATTTTGTAATGCAATTTTTTATTGCAATTTTTAATGTACTGAAACTAATTTACTTATAAATTTTAAATTTTTGATTAATAATTTGGTTTATAATTTGGTTCTATTTTTAAACAAACCAAATTGTACTTAAATCCCTAAACCAAAATAAAATATTTATGATACTAAACAAATTACTTCAAAAGATTTGAAAAATTTATATTCTATTAAGATTCGATCTTGTTAAGATTTTATTTTTATATATTAAAGAAATATACTCCCTCCGTTTCGAATTACTTGTCGTTTTAGAGTTTTGCACACAGATTAAGAAATCTCTATTTTCTATATAAAAAAACACCATTAAATATTCTAAATCAACCAATAGAAAAAACTCCAGCAATTATTCTATTGGTCAAAAAAGTCAAATTCATTAATTTCTTCATTGAAAACCTAAAACGACACATATTTTGAAACGAAAATTTTTCTCCAGACGACAACTAATCTGAAACGGAGGGAGTAATAATTTGTAATTTATGGTAGAAGTTATAAATATCCAATATCTATGTAGATAGAATTTTAACTTAAACAGTTAAAAAATATAATATTTATAATATTTAATTAATAAATTTTATTCCATTAAAAATCAAATTTAACTGAATATTGCTTTTTTGGATTACAACTAAATATAGTTTCCTGGCTTTCTATTTTAAGTTTTTATACAAATTTTGAACTAATATATTTATACATGTTATTATTTTGATTAATAAATTATGAATAATTAACTTAATATTTATTAATTTTTTTTATAATTCATTTCCTTTTAAAATCGAATTTAATCTAACCAAATTGTACTTGAACACATAAAACAAAATATCATATTCGATTCTTTCAGTTTGGTTACACTAAAAAATTGAATTAAACTAAATAATTTTTGTACTATATTTACATCATCATTAAATAAGGGTTCTTGCAACTTAAAGTTTAAACTAAAATAATATTTATCATATTTAGTTAATAAATTTTATTCTATGAAAAATAAAATTTAAATGAATACTATTTTTTGTGTTTGAATCCTGATTAAATGGAGTTTCTGCACTTACTACACCATACTGATGTGGTATTAGAATAGATCTTAAAACATATATATAGGAATTTAAAATGAAAAAGACTTCATTCAGCTTCCGATGTGGGATCTTGTGTTTTCTTTTTAAAAACTGAAAAATTGCATTAGATGGGATTCGAACCTTGCACCCACGCACCGAACAGCCACACGAACTATCCTTTTGGATCTAGCCAAACACTAGCTTAAATTAGTTAGTTGAGATCCCAAGTACATGGATGCGTGAGCTCAACTTCAGCGATAGAGCGAGTACTGGAGGGAATGTAGTGCATGCGGTTTACAAGAGCGATTACCAACGTATCTATCCAACATAACGTCAAGATCAAACTTCCCACATTCGAAAGGACATATGAGCCGCATCATTATCTAATGACCTTCGCTATCGCTATGGGATGTGTCCAGCATGCAATAGAGAAAGATAGAGGATCCTGCCAGTTATGCACTGGGACCGCATTAAATTGGTTATCTCACTTAGAACCAAACTTTATAGACAACCTCCATCAACTACCTACGACTTTCATCAAATGTTATTTAATGTTCCATCGCCAAGAAAACGAGCACTACCAACCTACGGGAAATGTCTCAAGGAGCCAAAGAACCACTTCGACTCTTCCTTGACAAGATCAAAGACATAGTCTCTCGAGTCACCATAAGCAACGAGGTGGCCATCGCCACTCTTAGAAAATTACTCTGGTACGATTCCATCTAAGAAGGAGCTTAATAGTAATATTTTTCTATGTATCAATCCCTTACACCACTATCATGGTCATTGTAGTATGTAAGGTTGTCAATCCAAATGAGTGTGATACTAGCAAACTAGATGCAATGGCTGCTTCTAATTCAAGCAAATATGAAAATGGGGGTTTCTAACAAGTCCTAAGTGAAAAGAGAATAAATGGAACTAAAGAGAATAAACAGAAACAAACATGCATAAAAAGCTAAAAATGATAAAAGGTAAAAACAGAGGAAAAACAAAGAGGGTAAAGATGCAATCAAGTGTAAAGCAGCTCCTAAGGACAATGGTAATCGACTAGAGATCCATCCCGATCTACCTAAGCACATAACATACCTCAAACAATGAGCTACCCCTATACAATAGATTCATATGAAACCAAGTCCAATCCTTTGATAAATGGAATCATCTTAAGCAATCACCATACCTAACTCTCGTTAACAATACACTACCTAGAAGGCATGAAGAACCAATCTACTAAAGACAATAAGCACCCTAAACATCTAACTCCTTAGGCTGAGATGGAGATCCTAAGCATCTAAATCGTTAGGCTAGGATTTGAAAATCTCTGAAATCACCATGATCAGACATTCTATTGAACACTTTTCGGGTGCTGGAATGCCCAAAATCAGATTTCAATTGGCGTAAGAGAAATCAGCATTAAGAGCAATGAAACAGAAGGGATCTATATACAAACAAGCTTAGGTACTTAGGTGAGATCAGAACCTCAACCCTAGTCTACCCCATCCTCAGGAACTTAAGGAAACTACTCACTACTCATGGGTATGAAAGCAGGAAAAAAAATCATAACCTTAAAGCCAAACATCATGATCAAAGGTCAAACTATGAAGAACAACAAGAACTCAAACCCATAAAATAAGAACAACAATGAAACAGTAACAAAACCAGAAGATGATCAAAGCTAAAACAGAAGATTAAAAGCTTAAAAACTTAGATCAATATGCACCAGATAGAACACAACCCTAAACTATGCATAAAAGTATAAGAAAACATAAGATAACATAAACTTAAGCAGAAATCTAAGTTTATAACATGAAGAACATCAAGAACAAAAGAGAGAAAAATAAACCTAAGACAAAAACCTAAAATGGCAAAAAGTAAAATCTTTTTGCAAATGGAGGCGTTTTAGGGCTTTTATATTTTTCAGATAAAAGCCCTAAAACGCATAAAAGAAAAAAAAAACTAATCATTGAGTTGAGTCTTGGGTCAGGTGCATTCTGGATTCGATTTGGCCGGGTCGGAGCATTTTTGGCTCGATCTGAGGAGTGCATGAAGTCGAGCCATGTAAACATTATCCCGAGACAAATGTTGGCTTGATCGCTGGATCGAGCCGAGAGATGTAGCTAGATCGATCTGCAGTTGAGGTTGGCTCGACCTTTAGATCAATCTGGGCCTTATGCTGGATCGAGCCAAGTTGTTTGGTTGATCGATCTAAGCCTTGGATGTGGCTCGATGGTGGATCGATCCAGGCCTTGGATGTGGCTCGATGGTGGATCGATCCAGGCCTTGGATGGGGCTTGATGGTGGATCGATCCAAGCCTTGAAAGTGGCTCGATGGTGGATCGATCCAGGCCTTGAAAATGGGTCGATGGTGGATCGATCCAAGCCTTATGCTGATTCCATTCCACATTTTGCGTTCTTCTTCTGGATCCTCACGAATCTTCATGAAAACTCTTGAAAGTCCTGAAAAATCTCCAAAATACTGCATATGCGAATACTAATACTAAAATCCCTAAAAATCACAAAATTTCTAATAACAACTATAAGTTTGATATATGCACACCTAAAGACCTAAAAATTGATGCTAAATGACTTCCAAAAATGATATTACTCAGATTGAATGCATTTTAGTGGGCATTTATGCCTGCTAGATTTGCATTATCTAAGTCCTTTCTTTGCAAATTGGAACTTTCTAAAGACTTTCAGGTGTTTAGGTCGATTTGGATTAATCAGAGAGAAGGAGAAAATAAGAAAAATACATAAGTCTAAAATGCAAAGAAAACAACATGAGTTCGAGATAACATATCCTAGACTCATCAGAAGTAAACCGTGGATGGGTCGAATGGGGGTAGAGTCATCTGGTGGTCGGATGTCGTCTGAGAGGGAATCGTCATCAGAACGGGCTCTAGCTGAGCTCACCGGTGCTGCCGCAAAAGCTGGCTCCAAATCCTCATTGTTGTGCTGGCGCTCACGAGACGGGGAGCGGAAACAGGAAGGACGAAGTCTCGAAATAGTCTTCTTGAGACGCCTCATCAAATTGTTGTTGCGCCTCATCATCACATTGTTGCGCTCTTGAGAAGTCATAATCCACTCCAGCTTCTCGTCGGGAGTCATGTCAGCTTGGCGCGGGGGTAAATCAAACTCACTGTAATCAACCTGCTCATCAGAATCAGAATCAGGTACCTGCGCATGAGAAGAACGAGGACGGCTGCGACTAGGTCCACCGGATAGCAGAGGAACGTTGGTGGTGCCAGCTGAAGTCTTTACCAAGTGTTGTGGACCGGGTAAGAAGCAAATATTGTCGAGGGAGACAAGTCGTGTGATCTTAGAGTTCGAGAGAAGGCATTGTAGAGGTGCAGCTGAGAGATTGGTGAACTTGTAGACGTTGTTCTTTCTGAACATACCAACAGTCCTCAAATAAGCCATGTCCATGAACAATAACTCTTTCTTTCACTCGAAAATGTGAACCGGAATACCAATGTGCACCAGAATGGGAGTAATAAGACTCCCTATCACCTCCATACGTGTAGGATTAGCTAAAGCTAAGGTCTTACGCTCAACAAGAGTCTTGGAAAAGAGAAAACCCAAGTTGGTGTGCAATTCTCGCTTCTGATTCTCCGCATAGATTAACCCGATCAATTGGCTGATACCAAAATGGATGAACTCAAGCTCGGATTCTCGCAAAAGAACCTGCATCATCCTTTCCATAGAAAAGGAGACTGAGAATCCGCGCAAAGATGCGAATGGCAGGGTTGCGAATCCTAGCCTGCTTGGCTGCTCGAGACTTGAAGATTCCCCCTAGCAATAAGATCCCATAAGAGAAATGAGTGTGCATCCAAATCACAAACACAAATATCTTATGGTTCACATCAATTGAGCAATACTAAAGACATATTAGCAAGAGAGACTTGTGAACTAACCATGTGACAATTCCAAACCAAACAATCAAGCAAGGGAAACAATGTCCATCAAGAAGCATCAAACCAATATGTTGCAAAGGTGATTATCAAAACAATGTGGACTAGTTAGAGAATAGACAAGAGATAATCAAACAATACTAACCAAGAAATTAGCAAGAATCATAGTCATTAAGCATCTACTAGTCCTAAAGTGAAGTAATCTCATACAAACTAGAGCAATTTTGGCAACAAGCATCAAATTTCCCAAGTTTCTCAAAGGTGAAATCAAAAATCCAATCTCAAACAAATATTCTCAAGCACCCATCAATACTACCTAGGAGAGGAAAATAGAGTGTAATAATGCACAATTCCACCTTTATTCTACCCAGTTTCGCACAAAATCCCAAACCCTAAGTCAATTTTTGGATTCAAAGTAAAAGAGGGGTGAGAGATATACCTTTGGTGAAATCGATGGAATGGAAGAGATGAGCTCAAGAAATTCGAATGGAATCAACCCAAAAACAATAGAAATCGATGGGGGTGGTGGAGAAAAGCTTGGGAGAATCAATGGAGGTTTTTGTGAGAAAGATGGAAGTGAAGGGAAAAAAGAAGAGGGGGCTTCAAAATTTAGGGTAAGGAAGGGGGAAATCGGTTCAATTCAAGTGAAATAGGGTTAAATCCGGTTTAAAATCCGATTTCAAAATTGATTTAGCGGTTTACCTGGGCTTGGATTTAACAGTTTAGCGGTTCAATTCATCTCTCGATCCACTGATCGATGCTTACCTTTCTCACAATTGGTGATAGTGATATCACCAGACAACTCATTAAGTAAAACTTTAAGTTAACATGTGATCTTATATTATAGAGGCTACACCATGTGATTCTTGACCTCTAACAGATTTATTTGGTTTGAATTAACTTCGAGAGGACTTATGTCACACTCATGACCTCAATGATGTCTTGTGTGATACTCTTTACGCATACAAGTTATAAATGTGTACGAGTTTGTGTTTTCTAGATAAAGCCTTCTTCATCTCAATACTTGACACCTCGACTATCAAGAAATCTCAAAGATATCAAGTTAATTTTCAACAATGGGAAATTTAGGATATCGTGACCTATGTAGTTTCTACCACCATGTGTTGTGATCTTGATCGAACAAATTCCAAAATCCTTAGTAAATAGACTTGTTTGCCATCTTGATACAATCATTTTCATGAACAGCTATTTTCTAAGACATATGTGATATGATGTACAATATCTAGAACCTACACATTAGAAGGATGCGTGCGTCCATCGACAACAAGGGCATGTCAGCATCATCAATTATTTCATTTTTTTTTGCAAAAGCACCAGACTCGTATTGCTTCTTCTTCTTCTTCTTAGGATAATGTGAGTTCCATATTCATTTCTCCTTGAAGTAGTTACAAATATGTTTTGGCTTAGGACCCTTTGATGACCACTTTGTTTTGCGGAATCCATTTTTCGTACTTTTGTGGTTCTTAATCCAAGGGCTTGACAATGTGAACTTGCAAGTGCCTTATGGTATAACTCGTTTGATCTCCTTTTTGATCATTATCAATCCTTGGATTTCTTTTGATTACTTCGAGTGATTGAGTTGCAGATGTATCACTTGACTTCTCAACATTTGCGTGTGAATTTTTTTATATAATTAACACACTCAATCACTCAGCTATTCTCAGCTCTTCGACCTCCTGGTATGAATACTTATAGCCCATTGAGATTGATCATTTCAGAACGGCATGACAGGCAGCTGTTTTTCACAATGTACGACACAAATAGCACTCTGAATTTCTTGTAACTTTATACAAAGAAAGCTCATATACATGTCAATAAACTGTTCCTTACACATGCTGACCAAACAAGACTTCACAAATACCAATAACTTTTCTTAAATTAATGAAACGATTAAAATCCAAATCTTTTGTGAATAAATTAGCAAGTTGTAAATCAGTGCTAACATGGTCAATTGTAATCAGTTTCTCCTCAATCAACTCCTGAATGAAATGATGTCTAATATCTATATGCTTGGTTCTAGAGTGTTGAACTGGATTTTTAGCTATTTTTATTGCACTTTTGTTATCGCACAATATTAGCAAAGAATCAGATTTCATACCATAGTCAGCTGACATATGTTTCATCCAAAAAGTTGTGTGCAACAACTTCCCAATGCTATGTACTCAGCTTCTGATGTGGACAGTGAAACACAACTCTGTTTACGGCTGTGCCAGCCAATCAGATTGTTCCCTATAAATAAACAACCTCCACTTGTATTGTGCCTATCATGTAGGGAAGCTGCCCAATCCGCATCGCGGTATCCAACCACACTCTTGTTTGTATCTCATGTAAAGTAGATCCCCAAGTTAGATGTTCCCTTTACATACCTGATTATCCTCTTAACAGCTGCTAAGTGAGACACTTTTTGTTGTGCTTGATATCAGACACAAATACCCACAGCAAAACAAAGGTCTGGTCTGCTAGCCATAAGATAGAGTAAATTTCCAATCTAACCCCTGTAGAGCTTCGGATTCACATCTTCACCCGATTCATCTCGTAATAACTTGTCGTTTGTTCCCATTGGATTTTTTTGCGTCTTTGCTAGTCTGCATTCCAAATCTTGTTACTAGGTTTCTTGCATAGGTACTTTGAGTAACAAAGATTCCATCCTCTGTTTGCTTAACTTGTAGTCCAAGAAAATAGGTGAGCTCACCACACATGCTCATCTCAACCTTATTTTTCATACTTTCAACAAATCCTTTGACCAATATGTCCTCTGTGGCACCAAAGAAAATATCATCAACATAAATCTGAACTATAATCAGATCACTGTTTTCTTTTAGCACGAATAACGTCTTGTCTACTGATCATTGTTTATAGCCTTGATTGATAAGGAATGTTGTCAATCTTTCATACCATGCCCAGGGAGCTTGTTTCAAACCGTACAATGCCTTTTTGAGTTTGAAAACATACTCATGATGTTGCGAATCTTCTAATCCTTTTGGTTGTTCCACATAGACTTCTTCTTGAAGTAAATCCCTTCAACTTAAGAATACCCTTGTGCTATCAGACGTGCCTTGTTTCTGACAACATGTCCTGATTCATCAGTCTTATTCTTGAAAATACACTTGGTACCAACCACATTTGCATTATCAGGTCTTGGAACTAAATCCCAGACATCACTTCTTTTGAATTGACTCAATTCCTCTTGCATTGTTGATATCCAAAAGTCATATGCCAGAGCTTCTTTGTGATTCTTTGGTTTTACAACCGATACAAACGCCAAGTACATAATAGAATCAGATAGTTGTCCATATGCTAGCTGCTTGAAGTCAATCTATTTTCCTCTAGTAACCCTCTCCCCCCTGAATCTCACCAATCACATCTTGTTTGGAGTGGCAACTGTGTACTTGCAGAGTGGAAGCAGGTGTTGAAGAGGTTGTGACATTTGTACCAGGGGCAAAACAACTTCTTGTTCCGAAGGTGATGGTTCGACGATCTTATGAATCATAATTACGGATGATGAATAATCATCAAACACCACATTAATGGTTTCTTGAACCATGTTGGTACGCTTGCTAAACACCAGAAACGCCGTACTAGTACATGAATATCCGAAGAAGAGCCCATCATCACTTCTGGAATCAAACTTCCCAAGTTGATCTTTATCATTCAAGATGTAGCAAACACATCCAAAAACATGAAAGTAACCCAGACTAGGTGTCTTTCCTTTCCACATCTCATACGAAGTTTTGTTTGATCCTTTGCGAACATACATACGATTGATGATATAGCAAGCTGTGTTGATTGCTTCAGCCCATAAGTGTTTAGCAACTTAATTTCCATGTAACATTGCTCTAGCCATTTCTTGTAATGTTTTGTTCTTACTTTCCACCACTCCATTTTGTTGTGGTGTTCTAGGTGCTGAATATTGATGCACAATACGTTGATTTTGACAGAACATGTCAAACAACTCATTATTAAATTCACCTCTATGATCAATCCTTATTGTCTTGATTCCACACTTCTCATTCTTGAGTTGTAACGCCAAGATCTTAAAACTCTCCAAAGTCTCTGATTTTTCTCTTAAGAACCGTACCCATTATACCTGGTAAATTTATCAGCAATAACAAGTATATACTTCTTCCCTGTCAAGCTTTCAACTTGTATAAGACCCATTAGATCCATAGGAACTAGAGCTAAAGGTTCAGAAGACTTGACATCAGGAACAGACTTGTGATATGCTCTAATTTGTTTGCCCTGTACACATGGTCCACAAACAAATGAGTGATATTTGTTTCATTGGAACCCCTCGAACAACCTCATGATTTACTAGCTTAACTAGTGTCCTCATGTTTAAATGACCAAGTTTTTGGTGCCACAACTTTGCTTCAGAATCTTGAGTTACACTCAGACTCTTGTTTCGTGGTTTCCATATATAACAATTTTTACCTCATCTTACACCTTCCAACTTGATCACCCCTAAGTCATTGACAGCCTTACATGCTGCTCTACTGAAAGTAACTTCTAGCTCTTCATCACACAGCTGACTGATGCTGATCAAGTTCACTTGAAGTCCGTCAACAAGATAAACATCATAGAGTTCAGGCTCACTACTACCAGTTATTTCGTTTCCTCTAATTTTTCCTCTAGTTCCATCACCAAATGACACCTTTCCAGCGGAAACTTCTTGAAACTTATTTAGCTTTTCTTGAACTCCAGTAATATGTCGTGAACATCCACTGTAAAAGTATCATGAGGTTTCAGTTGCGTCTGTCTCTACTGAGAATGCCACATGACAAACAATTTGAACATCTTGCTGAGTTGTGTTCAGGTTAAGATTTTTCTTCATCTGTGGATATAAGTCACTCTTACGAATCCACACTCTGTTTTGCCGCTTGTTATCCTTAAAGACACGTTTCTATCTTTTAAGAAGTGACACCTTGTTGAGAAACAACCGACAATAGTACTTGTAGTGTCCTGGTTTCCACAGTACCAGCAGGCTGAAACAAAATCAGTTCTTTGAGATGATTGAACTGAAGTTCTATGTTTATGAGATGCACGATTAACAAACGCACTGCCTTTGAGATGATTGAACTGAAGTTCTATGTCTTTGAACAAATTTCCAACATTGTATCCTAGACCCCAATGGTCATTTCTAATCTTTCCAACAAACAACAGCTTGTCCAAATCCTGTGTACCATTACTCAACATCTTGATGTCGCTCAGTTGTTCTTGCAATCTCCCTTCAGTGAGTTCATTCTTCTGTTTCTCTTTGTGTAGAGACTCCTAGAGTTCCATCATTTCTTTAGTAACAACCTCAAACAACCCAGTCAAACGCTTGATCTCATTACTCTTTAGGATCAAGTGCTCAACTAGAATCCATTTTTCCTCCTCCAGAGAAAAATTCTCTTCCTCATCAATATCTTGATCCTCATCATCTTCCTGTATGATTCCTAAGAATGATACAAAATTATTCAGAATATCCCGTTCTTCTTTCTCATTCTCAGAATCACTCTCACTCCAACTTACAAACAACTTATCATTTCCAGTTCCTTTTGTTCTTCCGACACAATCAGTCCTGGTGTGACCATAGCCTTTGTCCTCATAGCATTGAAGAGTACCACATCTCTTCAAAGTGAGACAATCAGCCTTGAAGTTTCCAAAGCCTCCGCACTCAAGATACTAATTTTCTCCCTTTTTCAAGTCTATGTCTTGGTCAATTCTGATATTTGAATTACTCTTCTTTACGATTAGTCCAACTTTGTCCTCCATACCAGCTTCCTGATTAGCAGTCTTTTCTGAGGCTACAAGAGCAATTCCCTTATCTTCTGACATTTCTTTTTTCCTGATCTTCAGCTCATATACATGCATCTTCCCTACCCTCTGTTCAAACTTCATAATGTCTGAATCAAGAGCAACCTCAATAGCTGACATATGTGGCTAAAATTTATCTGGCAGACTTCTGAGGAGTTTCTTAACCACCTTCTTGTCTTTGTAGGTCTTACCCAGCACTAATGCTTCATGTGCCATCCTGCTTATCTTCCTACTAAATTGATTCACCGTCTCATGCTCATCCATTATGAGTGTCTCAAATTCGGATGCCAACATATCAATACAAGTACGCTTTACCTTAGGTGTACCTTCATATGAGGTCTTCAGAATATCCCAAGCATCTTTAGCCCTTGTACACCCTTGAACTCTGGTGAATTCATCAATGGCAAGGAGGTAAAGATCTTAGTAAGCGCCTAAGAATTTTCCTTAGCCGCGCTCTTCTCAGCCAAAGTCCAATCCTCCATTGGTTTTGGTATCTTCTCCCCTTCTGCATTCAGATTCATCGGCAGATCCCATCCTTCAACAACGACAAATCAAGCATCCATGTCAATGCTTTGAATAACTTGAGTCATCTGAACTTTCCAGTAACTATAGTTGTCAGCATCTAGCACTAGTGGTTTGTTTATCATAACAAAATGTTGATTATTCTCCATACTTGCCACAAGATCTCACCTGTTATAGGATAAACAAATCTTTTATTAGGTGATCCGCTCTTATACAAATTGAAAATGTATAGAGGATAATAAACAAATCAAAGCGTTGTTTTACACAACAAACACTCTTTTATTAAACTTTATTTGTTTGATCTTTCTTACAAAGCCTCAACACAAAAATATTTTACATAATCCTATACTCTACTAGATTATCACCTATAAGTTTAATAAGCACAACCTACTTAATCACTCAACCCGTGATCCTCCCAAAGGCTAAAGAACACTCACCGGAAACAACTCTCTGTTTTTCCAAAAGTTGAATTGCAAAAACCTAGAGGAATATAGAGAAAAAGTGTTAACCCTAATAATAACTTTTCCTCTTTATTTATACTCTACCCAAAACCCTAAAAGAATATTTCCTAACAAACATATCCTACTAGAACCAACTTTCCTTTCTAGAATATCTTCTTCCTGGATATTCTCGCAATCACTCTTTCCTTGTTTGGATCTTCAAATCAAACCCGCTCAAACTTAAATTAACTTCCATCTTCAGCCTTTATCTCATTTCAAGACCTTAACTTGCATATCTTCTAAGATTGTCTTCACACGATATTCGCTTAAGTACTTAGATTACAGAAACATATCTTCGCCTTACATCTGATCTCATCAGCTCCTTGATCTCAGTCTGCATCAGTCTTCTGATTCCATTAGCTCCTTGATCCAAGTCTGCATCAGTCTTCTGATTCCATCAGCTCCTTGATTGCAGACTTTCAATCAGAACTGTTAAACATGAACTATCTTCCAAACCCTCTTTATGAGTGGAATCAATATTCCTACCGGATAACAAATCCTATAGAACGTATTTGTTCAAAAATGCATCTTGATCTGCTCGAAACCAAAACTATTTTTCCCAAGAAACTTCTCAATCTTCAAGTTCACATCAAACACATTTTCACCATATCCCAAAACCAGACACTCTTATACCAGTTTTTTTTTCATTTATAAATGATGCGAATAGATAGATGAAAACTAACAAAAAATATTTAAGGAGGTTCACCAAATGACTACGTTTAGGGGAAAATTTGAGATCTTGAAGCACTTTTGACAATCTCATAACTAAAATCTCGTTAACTATTTTTGTTGTTACATTTAGTTAAATATAATTAAATGAGGTAGATGGTTCAAGAAGCATGCCATTATTGATCTTAGGTTATTGTTATTATGTATGAGTTAAATGATATGCAAAAAGTTGTGGACAAAAAATTTTAAGCAAAAAATTAAGTATTTATAAAATAGCAATTAAGTTTTTGATTTATTACATGGAATTAGTTAAAAAAAATTTAATTTGTGATGTACAAAAAACGAAGAGAAAATGAACTTGTTATAAATTGTACATAATATGTAAGTTTGGATTAAACCAAGTTGAAATCATATAGTGCATGGAGAAAGACCTCGTCATTACTTGATGTAATATTTGTTCGCAATGCTAATAAGTACTTATTTACAAGAAAGGGAGACACTCTCTCTATATATGTCTCCGCCTGGGGACCCTGACTCTGTCTATAGCCTTTTTTCAACAACTCATATGAAGATACATATTACATTCTATAAAAATAACTTCATAATTTTGGAAATAGCATCACTAGTTAATTTAGAGTGTATTTTTCAAATCATATAGTGTTTAGCGAAATACAAAAAACAAAAAACAAAAATAAACGATTCACGAGTGAGTGAAAACAAAAGCTGGATGCCCATAATATATATACAATCCTGTTGTCTTTTCCTTCGTCATAATTCACGAACAAGCCAACTGAAATCAGTTTAGGCTTATATCTTAAAAATTACTCCAAAAAAGAATATCATAGGTAATTCACATTGTCGACACGTAGACGCATTATTTATTCCACTCAGTTTTCTTTTATTTTCTTGTCATAATATTTTGTTCTTTCTTTTTTTCACCAGTCATATAATGTTTTATTCTTTGGCCACATTGTTGTGATAATTCGTATAAATTCATATGCTGGTCCCAGGAAAAATATATATATATATATATATATGTAAAAGAAAAGGAGCGGATATAAATTTGGTTTTTAGAACCAAAAAACAACGAAGTAGATGCTGCTCTCCGCTCAAGCAAAATCAAATAAATGTGCACTCAATTAAATTATAATCGTATGGAATCTTAATTGGCTTTGAGTGAAAGAATATGATAGAATTAAAAAGGACATGTTTTTCTTTTCCATTTTTGGATCGGAATATATTTCCTTTTATGGAACACGGAACAACCAAAAAGCTATAAAATAAAGATTCATGTTGCTTGTCCTTAAGAAAAAGAATTCATTGTTAAACCTTCAAAGTTTATAGAATGTATGCAATTAATAGTAAAAGAAAAAGAAGTAATATAATAATATAAGAATTAAATGTTCATGGTGTTAACTTTTTGAGTAGTTATTCTGATTGTCTTCCGCTACAGCCTACAAGCATATAGTATGTCCTCCTCACGATTTCAATGGCCTAGACTAGACACCAAAAGTGATTTGCTACTTTCATTTATTTTCTATTTAATATATATATATATATATAAGAGAATTGATACAAAAAGAACAAAAAGTTGAATTTATATTAATTATTTTAGGTCTAACTAACGATATATCATACTCTCGTAGAAAATGGAAAAAATATAAAGATAATCAAACCAAAATGAGTTATTTACAAAAGTGTATAAATATAGTACAAACCGCTAAAGACAAAGCTAGAAATTATTACATCCATACAAGCATGATATCACAAACAAACCCGCCTACAAAGTCAATCTTGAATCAAAAACATAAATTAAAGACTAAATCAATTCCAATATATAATGTTTTGACAAGAACATATATATGTACGTTAATGTTAAACCAGCATGGTTCTCATCGTATCTTGTGTACCAGAGATTGGGAGGAGAGGAGTCTTTGATGTTAGTTCTTCAGCTCTATCCGCTTGTACTGCCCAATCTGTTCTGAAGAGTACAAACAACATTAGAAAAGCACATGTAGCTTGAGCCGCAAGCAACCCTAGCCAAAGACCTGGAAACCCTAGCTTGAAAACGAACCCTAGAAGAATGGCTACGGGCATGCCCACAAAGTAAAACGAACTCAAGTTTATGTTTGCGCCAAGTGTTGGTCTCGCACAGCCTCTCAAGGCTCCACAACCGGTCGTTTGAGGACAATTCCCAAGCTCACATAGACCCACGATAGGCAATGCCATTGAGGTCAGTTGAAGAATCTCTACATCAGTGGTGAACAAACGTCCCCATCGGTCTCTAACAAGTAAGGTGAACAACATTGCTATTAGGCCTAAGGCGGCTGCACAGAAGAGTGAAATGATCATGGAGACACGAGCTTTTGCAGGACGTTTAGCCCCAAGTTCATTGCTGATTCTTGTGGAGACACCAAGGCTGAGAGATGATGGGAAGACGTAGATAAAAGCAGTTGTTTGGATCAAGATTCCCATGGAAGCAACAGTGGCTCTTGGGTTAGTCAAAAGTCCACACAAAATGATCATGAACTCGTACCACCACCACTCTAAACAAACGGATACACAAGTGGGTATTGCAAGTGAAAGCAAAGAAGACCAACCTTTTAAAGAGTCAATAGAAAGTGGGACCCATGTATCACTATGTACGCTAGTGAAATACACAAAAGAAGATAAGAGGACTACAAGGTTTAGATTAGTCAAGACCATAGCTATAGCGACTCCCACGATACCCATCTTGAGTTTAACCACAAGGAGGAAATTCAAAGGAGCATGAAGGAGAACAGAGAGAGCAGTTGAGTAAGTCACAGGCAATGTAATGTTTTGCGTTCGAAGGTAAACTCTAAGAGGGTGAAGCAAAGAGAGGAGGAAGAGATCAGGGATGGCGAAAAGAAGAAACTTTTGAGCAACGGATGATAACTCTTCGTCTTGACCACACCATAAGAGGATCCGTCTCATGTTAAGCCATGAGAAAGAGATCGGGACAGAGCAGGAGAGAAGGAGAAGGACGGTTCTTTGAAGTGTTAGTCCTAATAGCTTCATTTGTTTAGCTCCGTAGGCTTGTCCGCATATTGGTTCCATCCCCATAGATAAGCCAGAGATGACGGAGTAGCCGGTGATATTAGCAAAGCCGATGGAGAGAGACCCTCCGGCTAACTCAACCTCGCCGAGGTACCCAAGGAACAACATCGATATCATTGCTCTCGAGTACATGAGAAGTCCGGTCATCGCCGTTGGCCCTGAGATTCTTCCGATAGCCTTTAGTTCCTCTAAGCCCTGCCGCCAAAAATTATGAAAGTCAACAACAAGAACCGTCCATGTCTAAAGATATTTTAACTAACACCAACCTTTTTACTTTTTCGTTAGCTAGTGGTTCATTTTATTATTGAAATAAAAACCTTTTTTTTTATCAAAAAAATATCTACTACTAAAATAATACTCCCTCCGTTTCTGAAAAGAGGATGTTTTTGAGTTTTTACGTAGATTAAGGAAAACAACTTTTTCTTTACTTTATGCCTTACTTTTAAAGTGTTTTCACCTAAAACATCATCTATTTAGAAACAAAACTAATTTATAAAACATCCTCCTTTCATGAACGGAGGTAGTAGTATGTATCGAGTAGTTTAATCAAGAACTTAGTTCTTGTCTATATTTACTATTTACCTCGAGAAAAGTTGGCCATCTATTAAGGTTAAGAGAGTCTTTATCGGAATAATGAGAACGATTTGAATCACAGGTTCCGAGTTTTGAGAAATGAGTTTTCTCTTCAGAAGATAACAAGGAAGAGGAAGAATTTGGTGTTATGTTACACATGATTCTTTAGAAGAATAAAATGTTTTTGTGCAATAAAGAGACGAAGCGACAGTGCCCAAAGCTTTTAAGTCTTTTGGAGGCAAAATGATATAAGCAAATGATAAAATGAAACAGAGAGGAACAATTATTTCAGATGTGGGATTGGTTGTGCCTTTTGGAGGATAGAACTCCTTATTTATACACACAAAGATTTGTTGTCGTCTTGACTCGTGTCATTCACCATGGAATTTACTTTCTAATCGGTATATATTTATGACTTAAGTAATATTGAAGTGGGATCTTTTGTTTGCTTTGACTATAACCAACCGAGTCTACAACGAAAAATGACATATAAAGTCCATTATATATAAAGCTCTCTAAGAAATTATATTCAAAATTTTTAAAAATTATAATTTTCAAATATTCCTTGAAATATCATTAAAAGACACTTAAATTCTAAAAATACTATACACTCCATAAATACCATTAAATTATTTTTTTCTAAAAGTTCCACAAACATAAGAAGTTGAATTTTCAAGGATTTGAATTTAAATTTTAGGTTTGGGTTCACTAAATAGAATTTAGAGTTTAGTTTTGAAGGAGATAATATTTAATTTTGGAAGTTTATGGTTTAAATTTGTTATCTTAAAGATATCTTAAATTGTGTATTTTTGAAAAAATTATGATATTTTAAAGTACACCCACTTTTTGTAGTATTTTTGAAAATGTCTCTTAGAACATGTCCATTGATTAATAACCAATTAAAAGTTCTTAACATTATTTTAATCTTATATTCTTAAATTTTTTAAATTAATTACATATTTGCCACTATGTTAAAAAACCAAAGCATAAAAATGATGTGAATAGTGTAAGATCATGTAAGGATTTTAAGAACTGAATCTTAAGAAATAATTTATTATTTATTTATTTTTTACATTTTTTTTTATTAAAAACCCTCCTTAAACAACTCTAACAAAAGTGCTCTTATATTTTTAGTATTTTTTGAACTCTTGTATAAACGGAAGGAGATACTAGTTATTATATTAATATTATATTTTATTACCATTCTACAAGAATAATTGTATTGCAACAATGAAATCCGCAGAAATTATTAGTGTACTCAATTAGCGTTGGTGATTTATATAAGGGTATTGCAAATAAGACCACTGTTAATATGTAGCAGTCACTGTATTCACTAAGTCTTTCTATCAGTTAAGAGAACATTTGTAAGAAATTAGTGGTTTAAGGAAAGTAACCTCAAATACTTTTTCGAAGGAAGGTAAATATATATTATCAAGAAAATCTACAAAGCTTATCAAGCACAAGAATTTCTTAGAACCTAGAAACGTACTGAATCTCAAAGATCATAGAAATTTTCAAGTTTGATGGGTGAACCATAGTTTTGAAGAGCTGAGGACNAAAAAAAAAAAAAAAAAACAATGAAAAAAAAAAAAAAAAATTTTTATAAAGAAACAGCACAACGGGCTTGTATTTTTGTTGTTGTTGTTGTTATGTTATACTATATTCCAAAAAAAACCTTACACAAATGTTTGTTTTAGATGTTTAAAGGAAAAAAACTAAATCAAAATTTAAATAACTAGAATTGCTTTATAATCAGCCAAGACGTGATTGAAACCAATCCTGCAGCAAGGTCGGTATAGGGAGTGTTCCGCCTGTTCTTAATGTAGCTATCGTCAGTTTGATAGAGGCTTCAAGAATGTGAATTAACTCTGGAAGTTGCTTCGGGTCCTCACCATGCCTTCTTTTGTTCCTCTCCATCCACAGATGATAAATCAAACTTTGGAAGACAAACTTCAACAACAAAGAGAGGGAATTGGATTGCATCAGCCGTATCCTCTGCTCCAGCTCTTCCCATTGATCAGTATATAGCGAATCCATTTACGGGTGGGCAAGATTCCACCATAAAGCCGATGTGAAGGAGCAGTTGAAGAACATATGCTTCACCGACTCTGTTTGAGATCGACAGAATATGCAAGTGGTTGATGATGCAATATTCCACATTGCAATTCGATCACCTATTGCAAGACGATTACGCAGGGCAAGCCATGTGATAAAAGCATGCTTTGGTGTTGCAAACCGAAACCAAGTTATAGA
>OVBE01004108.1:0-24892 GCA_900406425.1 Iberis pinnata | reverse complement strand
AAAAATGTAAAAGAAAAGCTTGATCTGAAAAGATCCAAAATCCAGAATGTAGTAACAGATCCCAAATGGCAACGACGCCAAATTGATAATAGGATTTTAAGGTCATATTGGATATCAATTACCCATCGTTGTAGTATAGATGGGTTGTCAATCCATAATGGGAATGTACTAAGCAATGTGGATGTAATGGATGCTTTAAAGTCAAGCTAAGTGTTAAAAGGGGTTTGTTGCTAAAAGGTCCTAAGTGCAAATGAACATAAAAAGCATAAAAAAAGAAGCATGAAACACTTAAATGCAAAACAGAGTAAAAGCAAGAAAGGATAAAAGGTGTAAGCAATGTAAAGCAGTTCCTGAGGACAAAGGGTAACTGACTAAGGAATCCATCCTGAGCTACCTAAGTACCTAACATACCTCAAACAATGAGCTGACCCTTAGATAATAGCTACACATACAATCAATTCCAATTCCTTGACAACCAATCTCAAGCAAAGCAATCATAGACTCAACTGCCGTCATAGACGGTGACTACCTAGCAGGCATTAACAACTACTACTCTAGTCAACAAGTTTCCCACATCTATTAACAGAGAAGGGGAACGAGTCTCTGAAACCCCCTCGGTCTGGTCACCTTCAATGACTCACCTTCCGCTGTTGAAGGGCCTAACGGCGGGTCTTCATCCCTTCCGGGTAGAAGTACAATCAACATTAAGCTGAGGTGGAACAGAAGGGATCTAAGAACAATCAACTTAGGTACTAAGGCAAACCAAAAACATCAACTCTAATCTACCCTCATCCTCAGGAACTTAGTGAACTACTTACTACTCATGAGAGTAGAAGCAGATGAAACAGCAAACATAACCTTAAAGCTAAACATGCAGATCTGGGAAAAACAGATGAAGAACAACAAGAACATAAACCCAGAAATGAAGAACAACAATAAAACAGTAAACTAAAACAGGAGGTTAAAGCTTAAAACATAAATCAACATGCACCAGATATGCAGCAAGGTAAAGCTAAGCAAGGAAACTAAAGAAAAACAAAAGATTAACTAAGAACTTGAAAGAAATTTGGTTTTTACACCAAGAACATGAAGAACAACTTAAGGAAATGAAAAACCTAAGACAAAACCTAAAAAGGAAAGAAAAACTAAAACTTGTTAAAATGGGGGCGAATTGGGGCGAATTAGGGCTTTTATAGTGTTTAGAGAAAAGCCCTAATTCGCACTAAAGACAAAATGCCAATCATTGTCTTGGGTCTTAGGCCTTGATTCAGGTGGTATGCGAATTTGAGTTGGTCGGGTCGGAGCGTGTTTGACTTCGAGTTGGTGAGTGTGCGATCGATCCGAGCTGAATGTGCTTGCATGGGATCGATCCAGCAAAGATGCGTCCAAAGTGTGTCTGAGGTTGGGATTGATCCTGGGTAATAAATGCTGAGATCGATCCAGACATAGGTGAGATTGATCTCATCTGTTTTCTTCTTATTCTTGCTTCAACTTCATGCAGTTCCTTAGCTTCGTTCGAGACTTCACAAACTTCGTTGAAAGAGAGAGGTGGAGATCGATCCAAGTAAAGGTGGAGATCGATCCCTGCTAAGGTGGGATCGATCTGAGATCGATCTGAAGTGGCTATGGGATCGATATGGAGTGTTGCTGAGATCGATCTGGAGTGTTGCTGTCGGGATCGATCTTGCCTTGATGCAGAAGTGCTTGGGATCGATCCGGGCATGTGCTGAAATCGATCCTGCGTTGGTTCTAAGGTAGATCCAGTCCATTCCATATTGAGTGCTGCTCTATTCAATGTTAAGTGCTACTTTTCTGAAATCTCACAAATTCTTCCCCAAAACTCCTGAAAGTCCTAAAAAATCTCCAAAATGCGTACATTTGTAAATTCTAATGCAAAAGTCCTAAAAATCATAAACTTACTAAAATGAACTATAAATGTGATGTATGCACGCTTTTAGACCTCAAAATTGATGCTAATTGTTATGTAAAATCCATGAAAATTCAGAGTCATTAATCATCATCGTTTTGTATGATTGATACTTGTACGAAAGGATTTCACGACTCTTTCGAAAACTGCAAGAAATGATCGTATGGTCGCGATGTTTACTATTTACGCGATGGCATTGTCATTTATACGAAGATAATAAGTTCTATGATTTTATCCGCATAATTCCATCAGAGTCTCGGAATGACACGAAACAAGAGACGAGGGGTTCAAGATTCAAATCAACTCGCCGTTTGGCGAGATGAATGTGTATCATCCAGCTCGTCCGTTTGGCGAGATGAATGTGTATCATCCAGCTCGTCCGTTTGGCGAGATGAATGTGTTTCATCCAGCTCGCCCGTTTGGCGAGCTGAATGTGTGTCATTCAGCTCGCCCGTTTGGCGAGTTGAATCTGTGTGATTCAGCTCGCCCATTTGACGAGCTGAATGTGTGTCATTCAGCTCGCCCATTTGTGAACTAAATCTATACGATTCAGCTCACTGGTTGGCGAACTGATCATGTGTTTCATGTCTTTGCATGGAATTTGAAGCATCAATAAAAAAATCTCGATTTTCTTGTCATCGTTTTGATTCTATCATAGAGTCTTGGTTTTTCTCGATCATTGGTCATAATTGAACCATCTAACCTCGTTAAAACCTTAGTGATAGGAAAACCCGATGGGAAAAAACTTTCTCGTCTAAGGAAAAAATAGTGCATAGGTGGTTGCCTAATTTTCTGATAACCGTTATATGTTTCTTCTGAAACGTATTTCTGTAATCTAACGGATACGTTCCATTGATCGGTGTTGCCAAGATGATTATATATTTTTCGGTCTTTGGTTCCGAATGTGCTATTTTTGACCTCAACACTGGTCTATGTGGATTCGACCCTTTGTTGTACTACATTGATTTGTTCTCTACAGTATTAGTTTTAGGATTAAATTATTAACCTATCAATCACATCAGATGAAGGCATGCCAATGTGAAAGACTAGCCATTCAAATCACTATACACTTATTCCGCTGTTTGAATCTCAGGTTTGTGCTATACTCTAGAGAAAGTCGATGAGTGGTGCTTATTCTGGTTCATTTCTCAAAGGTATAGCCTAATATTTTAAGGTGTGTGCTTTACTGTGATCCCCATACTTTGAATTCTCTGACATGTTTTTCTGTAAAAGTGGATGTAAGTATGTTTGATGAGTTATCTCCTTGTGTTTTAAATCAGTGATTCTTGGTTGATCTATTATGCATTGCTGGTAATTTGTCATGATTTTTTCCAAGACAAGCACAATCTATGTCATTGCTCTTTGCTTCTGCTCAGGAAATCCATTAAGCTCATGAAGGATGATATACTTTAAGGGGAATACATATTCAGACTCTCAGGGTTGTTACCATTAGAGACATGGCCTGATGTGTTTTACCAGTTGTCTTAATTCACCTCTTTGTGCACTTGGGTACTGCCAATGAGCGAGCTGTAAACTATATCACCAAAGGATGTACTTGTTGATTTTCTCTTTGATTAAAGAATTGAAGTTTGGACTTATTTGATGGCTTCAGACCATACTAAACAGAAGGGAGTGTTATGCACAATATGCTGCAACCGTTGGGCACCAATGACGAAACTCAACATATATGAGTCATGTAGTATCGAACCCTGGGGACAACATGTCCAATTTTCATCTATCACAAGGTTGGTACTCCTCAGACAAACAACACACTTCTGTGATATCAACAAATAGGCCAACAGACGATCTAGGTATTGCCACACATTCGTGATGTAGGTAAGTCTTCTGGTTCTTGTTCTCTATTTTCCTGTCTGATGTTTTTGACTGAGTTGTGTCACCAAGCAGGGGGAGAAAACATGCGTAAAATTTAGGGGAGCATCTTGTTTATTATGATATGTTTACTTATACTTGGTGTGACTATCTTGTTGCTAAAGTGTAACATGAGCATGTGTTGAGACAGGTACTGAATGCAATGAGTGATTGATTATCAAACTCAGTCAAGAAGGAGGAGATTGAAGAAGCAGGAAAACCTAAGCAAACTCACAGGACATTGCACAGACAAATCAAATGGTTATTCTGGAAACATGAGAAGAACCTGAGCATGTTGCACAAGTAGATCAAGTGGAGATTCAGGAAACCTGAGCATACCCTGAGGATGTTACACATACATATCAAATGGAGATGCTTAAACCTGAGCAGAACCTCTGGATGTTGCACAAACAGATCAAGTGGAGATGCTGAAAACCTGAGCAGACTCTCCGAACGTGTCACAGACAAATCAAGTGGAAATACAGAAAGCCTGAGCAGAAGCACAAGATTAGAAACCTGAGCAGACTCTCAGAATGTATCATGAACATATCCAATATAAATGCAGGAAAGTTGTGCAGATGCTCAGGACGTGACACAGACAGAATGAGCGAGAAATCAATATGATTAAAAATGAAAAAGGGCGTAAAAGAACTAGAAGGTTAAGCAGAAGGAAAGACTTGTAAAGATAGGAACTTTCCTTTGGGAAAATGGAAAGCTGAGAAGCAGCAGAAAAGGAAACAACATATTTGGAAACACCAAAGAAAGGAAACGCGAGTTTTTGGGAAAAAGGAAAGGGATTTCTAGTGTTTAGGACGTGTATATAAGAGGCTAAAATTGTGGAAGAAAGATCAACACTTTTAGCCGTTCTTAATTGGGTTAGGGGTTTTCTTAAAGTTGTTCAAGAGAGTCCGTGAGAGACGTTTGGGAAGAACAAGGGATAAATGGATAAAACCTAAGTGTCGTTTATAAGGTGAAAAGGATCTAAAATGTGTGTAATAAAGATGAACACTTTTAGTCACTTTTGTTGGGATTATGGTTTATGAATTTTCTGTTCCTGAGAGGTTGTGAGACGTCTAGGGAGTGAACATGCGGATAAAGGGAAAATGTCAAAATTTTGTAAGTATATCAGAAGGATAACTTGCATTACAAATGTATAAAAAAACAACTTGCAAATATTTTGAGAAGTAAATAATAAAGTTTTGTCATTTGTAAAAAGTGTGTGGTGTTCTTTAAACTTTCACATCAAACTGTAGACAAAGTCAATGCAAATTGCTTCATATTGACGATAAATCAAAGGAAAAGAAACTGATTTAATGAAATGTTTCGAGTACATTATAACATTTGTTGTCACAGTACATTATAACATTTAATTATGTTTTTTTTGTTTTATCATTCTATATAACAAATGTTTATATAATCGGGTGAAATTTTGATAACTCACTATAATGTATAATTTGGTTATCATACACGAACAATTATCATATGTCTAATTTATACTGCAACTTGTTAGTTGTGCGAATTCATACATAAACTACAATAATTTGTCAATTTCTACACAATCTAACAAGTCTGTGTTAATTACATCAAAATCGTTAACGGTGTTTAAATCATCGTTAGTCGATATGAGTCAACATCCACGTAGATTTGTGGTTTCATTAAGCAAGCCAAAACGACGTCCTTTATGTTAGATGTTCACTTACCAATTTAACAAAACTACGTCGTTTTATTAACATAAAAAACAAAAAATCTATAACCTTCTTATTTCTTCTTATGTGGAGCGACGCCTAGGGTTGGGAATTAACGTTGAAGATCTTAAATGTTTTGAATCTCAACGAATCATCAATCCAAACCAGCGCATCAACCAATCAATCACCATATCTCAATACCTTCATTGATTACTGTCTCCATTCAAGATCCAGATACCATATTAAGTCAACCATTTGAAGACATTAGAAAAATTTACAGTTTTAGGAAAAAATTAGGTCGAGGTCAATTTGGGATTACGTAATTATGCAAAAATATTTTTACAGGGAACACTTATGCTTGTAAAACGATTCTCAAGAGGAAGCTAATAGGTAAGCAAGACAAAGAAGATGTGAAGAGAGAGATTCATATAATGCGGTGTTTATCTGAACAACCTAATATCATAGAGATCAAAGGTGCTTAGAAGGATAGACAATATATACATGTGCTGGTGGTGAATTGTTTGATAGGATCATAGCTCAAGAACACTACTATGAGAAAGTTGTTGCTGGAATCATTAGATCGGTTGTGAATGTTGTTCAGATTTGTCATTTCATGGGTATCATTCATCGAGATCTTAAGAGAATGGAAGAAGGGTTTTGGTTTTTTTATATGTTAACAAAACGATGTCGTTTGGTTAAATTGGTAAGTGAACATCTAACAAAAAATGACATCGTTTTGGCTTGCTTAATGAAACCACAAATCTACGTGGATGTTGACTCAATTGATTGACAGTGATTTAAAAACCGTTAATGATTTTGATGAAATTAGCACAAACTTGTTAGATTGTGTAGGAATTGACAAATTATTGTAGTTTATGTATGAATTCGTTGATATCTTGTGTTTTTGATGCATTTTACCTACCATTTTGTATGCTTTATAGGTCAAATCACTTACATTTAGGTTGTATAGCTTGCATTTGCATTGCATATCATAGTTTCAGGTGGTAGAGCTGAAGAAACCGGAATCAAAGATAGAAAGGAGTGCAAAAGATGATAGGAGAGGTGAAAAAGCATAGCACTTTGGCCATCATAACGGTTTGTCCAAACCGCTATGACCATACCGGTGAGAGTAGCGGACTATCTTCACTGTTGTGAAGATGATCATTTTCCAGGAGCAGGCAGCGGTCAACCATAGCGGGCAGTCCAAACCGCTATGGTCAGAGACAGGACGTACTGAGGGATCATACCGGTTTATCCAAACCGGTATGGTGAACAGAAGTTAGTAAAAGTCAACATTTTCAGCTTTTAACCTTTTTTCAACCCATGTTTTAGTGGGTTAACCCAAAGGATTTTAGGAACACTATTTAAGCTTTTGCCCTAATTTTTAGGAGACTAAGCTTTATTTTTCTTGAAACTCTTTGTAATCATTTGATCTTTTATTCTATTTTGATTTTTATTCTTGTTTTGATTGTTATTTTTCTTCTCAAATATATTTCTAACCATGTTTAGTCACACATCTTTCATAAGATTTGGTGGTTCTTCTATGATTAGTGAGTAGTGAACCTTAAGTTAATGGTTGGGTAGATTAGGGAGATTAGATGAAGGATTGTGGTGTTTAGGTTTTGTAATTCATAAATCCTCTTATAGATGATGGCTTTAATGCTAGGATTGAATTGATCTCTCACTTCGAGTAGGAAATTTGCGCCCAAAAAGTGTTCGACAAAAATGCCGGAACCAATATTTATAACCTAAATGAGGCCTAACCAAAGACATTTGTGTTAGTTAGTTTAGTGGTTAAGATAAATTGGATCTTAATGTTTCTCAATTGTGTAGTTTTTCAAGAGATTGTTTAAATTGCATAATTAGGAAAATGATTAATGCCATGAAAGTGGATTAGTCTAGGTTTTAGAATTTATGCCAAGGATTAGTTTAATAGTTAGAATTGAACACCACATGAATTCATTTGATCTCCTAGATCAATTACCGGAACCATTTGCTTAGACCATCTCCAACTCTACTTTAAAATTTTACTCTAAATTTAAAGTAACTCTAAATTGAGGTTTGCTCCAACTCATAACTCTATTTTCAACTCTAAAAAATAATATTCTTAGAATATTCCATTTTTACTTTATTACTAATTGTGAATTATACCATATATTTATAACTTTTACAAATTGATCATAAATAGTTTGTTCTTTGCACAAAATAATAAAACAACAAGTATAATATAAATAAAATTATTATTATATTATTAAAACAACATTACATTATAAAACAATAAGAAGAAAACAAAAATGTTAGTGTGGTTAAATTTTTTGTGTTTTAAAATTAAGTGACTAATATGACTGCTTTAATTTATATTTATCTTATTATGTTATTGTTTATTTTGTGTTTTTAAGTTTATATAATTGTGTTATTTTTTATTTAAAATCTAATTTAGCAAAAAAATAACAAGATTGATCAATGAACTTGAGTATTTGTTTAACAAAGTAGAAAATCTTGTTTTCAAATTGGCGCCGTTGCCTTTTTCAGGATTGTTTTAACCATTAGTTCTCTGAATTTGTTTGGGACTAAACTCCTTTTCTTTTACTTTACTAACCTTTTGCCTTTCTTTTGTTTGTGAACTTCAAGTGTATAAACATGAGAAGCATAAGTCCTACAGATTTGACTCCGATTGTTGAGGATATTCGGGCGCTTGAACGCCAGAACACTCAAACACGACGGGAATAAGAGCGACTAGCTCACATTCAACGGTTGGATTTAACTATGGAGAACAACAACAATGTTGGTAACAATAATGAACCATGCACCATTGCTGTTAATGATGCTCCTAGCCGACATGCCCAAAGGACCAACATTCGCCCACCTCCAATTGCGAACAACAACTTTGAGATCAAGTAAACCCTGATAACCATGGTTCATAATGCTAAGTTCAACGGCTTACCAAATGAAGATCCCTTGGATCACCTGGACAATTTCGACATGTTGTGTAGCACAGTCAAAGTTAATGGTGTAACTGATGAGGCATTCAAAATGTGGTTGTTTCCTTTCTGTTTGGGGGGGGGGGGACGAGCCCACTCTTGGGAGAAGAATGTGCCCACTGATATTGTTGAGACTTGGGACGCTTTCAAGAAGGCGTTTCTAACCAAGTTTTTCTCAACTTCCAGGACCGCAAGACTGAGAAATGAGATTTCAGGGTTTGTTCAGCACGGCAATGAGTCATTTGGTGAAGCTTGGGACCGTTTTAAGGGGTATACACTTCAATGCCCACATCATGGATTTTCCGGGGAGAATCTCCTAAGTACTCTCTATAGGGGCCTCGCTCCTAAATACAGGATGATGTTGGAAACTTCCAGTCAGGGCAACTTCTTTGGGAAAACTGAAGCTGACGGTTTACTACTTGTGGAGAACTTGGCTCAGAGTGACAGCAATTATGGTGAGGATTATGATCGTTCTAATTGTGCTATGGGTAGTGATTCAAGTTACAAGAAGGATCTCAAGTATCTTGAGGATAAGTTGGACAAGATACTTCTTTCTCAACAAGGGACTGTAAACTTCGTTGGTGATGTTCAAGATGATTACCAACAACAACAGGAGGATTCTCAAGAAGAAGTGGCCTATGTGAGTAATCAGGGCTACAACAACTACCAGCAAAACCCGAATCTCTCCTACCGCAATCATAATGTTGCCAATCCTCAGGATCAACATTATGCATCGAAGCAACAACAACAAGGTGGTTTCCAACCCAAACCACAATTCAAAAATCAAGGTGGTTTCCAACCCAAACCCCAATACTTCTCCAAGCCACCAGGTTTCTCAAACCCCCAGGCCACTCAACAGTCTCAAGGAAGCTCATCTTCCAATGCCCAGGATCAAACCAACCAGCTTTTGAGGAAACTCTTGGAAGGTCAGGGCAAGAATGCAATTGAGTTTGGGGTTTTCAAGAAAGACATCAATGCCAAAACTGATGATCTACATGATAAGATAGAAAGTATGGCTTCTCACTTGAAGGCTTTGGACAACCAAGTTTCCCAAATCACTTCCAACTCTAAACGCTCGATGGGCCAACTTCCTGGGAAATCCGAGACTAACCCAAAGGAGTATGTGAATGCCATTACATTTCGAAGTGGTAAGGAACTACCTCCTCGGATTCTCATTGAGGACAATGAGAAACAGGCTGGGGGGGACATCACTTTGACTGATGATGATGACGTCGGTTGTGAGGAAATTGTGGTTGAAACACCAATGCAAGAGAAAGTGGCTGTTACAAAGGAAAATGGTAAAGAGATTAGTGAAGGTTCTACAACAAAAGCACATGTTTTTGATCCACCTCCTTATGAGCCAAAGCTTCCATTTCCTAGGAGATTCAAGAAGCAGTTACTGGAAAAGTATAGGGATTAATTTGAAGAGCAAATGAAAGAAGTGCAAATAGCCATGCATATCATTGATGTCTTTATGCTTTTTCCTCATTATAGCAAGTTTCTGAAAGATGCAATAAAAAAGAAGCTTTGGAGGGAATGGTCATATTATCCAAGGAATGTAGTGCAATTATCAAAAGGGAAAGATCTCCTCAGAAAATTGAAGACCCAGGGAGTTTCACTCTCCCTAGTGCTTTAGGCCCTTTCACTTTTGAAAAATGCTTATGTGATCTTGGTGCTTCTGTTAGTTTGATGTCATATTCTATTGCTAAGAAACTTGGTTTCTTTTCTTTTAAACCTTGCATGATCTCTCTAGTGCTGGCCGATAGATCTGTAAGGATACCAGTTGGAATGCTTGAAGATCTTCCAGTGAGATTGGGAAACACTAAAGTACCAACTAATTTTGTGGTTTTGCAAATGGAAGAAGAACCAAGAGATCCACTTATATTTGGTAGACCGTTCTTGGCAACCGCATGAGCTATCATTGATGTGAGAAATGGGAAGATTGACTTGCATTTGGGGAAAGATCTTGTGCAGAGATATGATATCAAGGACGTCATGAAGAAACCGACTATTGATGGCCAAGTATTTTATGTGGAAACCAGGGATGCACTAGCCGATGAATACTTGGAGGAATTGGCTACATAAGATGTTCTACAATTGGCTTTAACTACTAAGCCAAATGAACACAAAAAACTAAAAGCTGAAGTTGAGGAGATGGGATTAAGACTCGATTCTCATGGGACTTTAAAAGAAGAAGTTGGGTTTGAAGACTTGCCACACTTGGAGAAACTTGGCATCAATACTCTACAATCCGACGAAGGAACTAGCAATGGTAAGTCTAACTCTGAAGAGGATTGGAGCGAGCTTAAAGCTCCAAAGGTAGAACTCAAACCTTTACCTAAAGGTCTCTGGTATGTCTTTTTAGGCTCTAACTCAACTTATCCGGTAATAGTTAATGATGGCTGGAATGTTGATGAGGTTGATAATTTGGTTTGTGAGTTGAAGAAGTTTAGAAAGGCAATAGGTTATTCTCTTGATGACATTAAAGGAATTTTTCCAACTTTGTGCATGCACTGAATTCATTTAGAGAACGAAACTATGTCTTCTATAGAACATAAACGTAGGTTGAACCCAAACCTAAAAGAAGTGGTTAAAAAAAAGATTTTAAGACTTTTAGATGTCGGTATTATATACCCAATTTCGAACAGTACTTGGATCTCACCGGTCTATGTGGTTCCGAAAAAGGGTGGTAAGACGAACTAATCCCCACCAGAACCATAACCGGGCATAAAATGTGCATTGATTACCGGAAACTAAATTTGGCAACCCGAAAAGATCACTTTCCCCTCCCTTTCATTGATCAAATGCTTGAAAATTTAGCCAATCATCCCTACTATTTCTTTTTGGATGGGTACTCTGGATTTTTCCAAATACACATTCATCCGCAAGACCAAGAAAAAACCACTTTCACATCCCCCTATGGTACCTTTGCTTATCGAAGGATGCCATTTGGGCTATGTAATTCCCCTGCGACTTTTCAATGTTGTATGATGTCAATCTTTTCTGATTTGATGGAACATGTGGTAGAAGTTTTCATGGATGATTTCTCGGTATATGGCTCTTCAATTGCTGTGTGTTTGGCAAATCCTTATAGGGTTCTGAAACGATGTGAAGAGAATCATCTAGTACTCAATTGGGAGAAGTGCCATTTTATGGTCAGAGATGGAATAATTTTGGGGAATCGGATTTCAGAAAAGGGAACTGAAGTTGATAAGGCAAAGATCGACGTAATGACTAGTCTTGCAGCACCAAACTCTGTTAAAGGGATTAGAAGCTTTTTGGGTCACGTTGGATTCTACTGAAGGTTCATAAAGGATTTCTCAAAGGTGGCTAGACCATTGACAAGGCTATTGTGTAAAGACATCGATTTCCACTTTGATGAGGAATGTCTTGAATCATTCAAGAAGATCAAACAGGAGTTGATAAGTGCTCCCATTGTCCCACCACCGGATTGGGATTTGCCATTTAAATTATGTGCGATGCTAGTGATTATGTCGTTGGACCAGTTTTGGGTCAAAGGTAATACAAAAAATTCCATGTAATATACTATGCAAGCAAGACATTGGATGACACTCAAGTGAAATATGCCACGACCGAAAAAGAACTTCTTGCAATTCTTTTTGCGTTCGAGAAGTTTAGATCCTACTTGGTGGGGTATAAGGTCATCGTATATACTAATCATGCAGCTTTGAAACACTTGTTGGCAAAGAAAGATGCCAAGCCAAGGCTTCTACGATGGATCTTACTCCTTCAAGAGTTCGATCTAGAGATTAAAGACAAGAAATGTATCGAGAATGGAGTAGTAGATCACTTGTCAATGTTGAGAATTGAAGATGAGATCCCAATAGATGATTCCTTACCTGAAGAGCATTTGATGTCAATATCTCCATAGATAAACGAGTTGAACAAAGCTGAAGATCCGGGGTACACTCTAGGTGAAGTTTCTGTTATTGGATGGAACGAACCATGGTACGCGGATATAGTCAACTATTTGGTTTGTGAAAAGAAACCACAAGGAGTAGAAGGATATCAGAAGAAGAAGTTCCTCAAGGATGTTACAAGATACTATTGGGATGAGCCATATCTTTACACCATGAATAAGGATGGGCTTTACATGAGGTGTGTGACTGAGGAGGAAGTTGAGGGAATCCTCTTGCATTGTCATGGATCCTCATATGGAGGGCATTTTGCAACCTTCAAGACAGTGTCAAAAGTTCTTCAGGCAGGATTTTGGTGGCCAACCATGTTCAAGGATGCTCACAATTTCATCCTGAAATGTGACTCATGCCAAAGAACCGAGAATATAAGAAAAAGGAATGAGATGCCACAAAATCCAATCATGGAGGTTGAAATCTTTGATGTATGGGGGATAGATTTCATGGGACCATTTCCGACTTCTCATGGGAATAGTTATCTTAGTTGCAGTGGACTATGTCTCTAAATAGGTGGAGGCCATTGCTAGTCCCACCAATGATGCTAAAGTGGTTTCGAAGATGTTTAAAAGCATCATATTTCCGAGATTCGGGATATCAAAATTTCATCAACAAAGTCTTTGAAAGCTTGTTGAAGAAATATGGGGTTAAGCATAAGGTAGCTACACCGTACCATCCTCAGATAAGCGGCCAAGTAGAAGTTTCTAATAGACAAATCAAGGCTATATTGGAAAAAATGGTTGGGACGACAAGGAAGGACTGGTCCATCAAGCTCGATGATGCCTTATGGGCATATAGAACCGCCTTCAAAACTCCGTTGGGCACCACTCCATTCATTCTCCTTTATGGTAAATCTTGTCATCTCCCTGTTGAGTTGGAATACAAAGCCATGTGGGCATTGAAATTGCTGAATTTCGATATCAAGAGCGCGAAAGAAAAAAGGGAGATTCAACTTGGGGAATTAGATGAGATTAGGCTTGAAGCCTATGAGAATGCAAAGATCTACAAAGAGAGGACTAAAGCTTTTCACGACAAAAAGATCATCAACAAAGAGCTGGAAGTTGGTGATTTAGCTTTACTCTTCAATTCAAGGTTGAAGCTTTTTCGTGGAAAGTTGAAATCGAGATGGTCGGGACCTTTCAAGATTAAAGAAATTCGTCCTTATGGAGCGACAGTTCTAGATGGAAAAGACGGGAAAGAATTTACCGTCAATGGTCAAAGAGTGAAGCGGTATTTAGCGAATGAAGTCATCAATAAAAGAGATTCAGTGTCTCTTTCTAAACCACCGCAAGCATAAGCAACAAGAAATTCAAGCTTAGTGACTTTAAACAAGCGTGCTTGAGAGGCAATCTCATGTTATCCTTTTTGTATATATCATTTTGATTAGTTTTTATTTTCTGTTTTTCTTGTTTTAATAACTTTGGAATGTTTATTTGCGATGGTATAAGCGTATTAGGTGTGAAAAACGACTTATGCAATTAGGTGGAAGAAGTTGGAGGTTGATGTGGTATAAGGAGTCAATAGCGGCCAATCTAAACCGGCATTGATATATCGGGCACATATAGCGGGGAGTACAGACCGGTGCACATATGAGATTTTTCCAGGAGGCCATAGCGGGGAATCATACCGGTTTATCCAAACCGGTATGATTCAAACAAGGTGATAGTGGGCAGTTATAGCAGCGAAGCTAGACCGGTATGGAGTAGCAAAAATTCCAGGGAGTTACCGCGGTTTGTCATACCGGGGAACCCAGCCCGGTATGAATCAAAGCAGGACACATCAGGGAAGCGTACCGGTTTATCCAAACCGGTATGGGTAAGAGATTTCGATTTTGAGCTCTTAAAACCGATTTCGTTTGATTTCAATCAGATTTTAACACCGGTTTAGCCCAATTTTTAAATCTCTTTCTACCTTTCATCTTCATTTACACGATTTTGAAACAACTTTTGAGAGAAAAATTTTCACTAACCCTTGATTTCTCCATCAATTCTTCAAGTTTTTCTCTTGTTCATTGTCTTAAACTCGGATTTCACCATTCCTTTTACTCAATCTTGCTAGTTCTAACCCATTCAAGCCAAGGTACACTCTCAACTTTCAATTTTCGGCACACTATTCACTCATTCCGAAAATTTTGATTCTTCTCAAGTTTTTGGATTGTTGATTGTCTCTAGGTGTTAGGGAACCATTGGGTATAAGGAATATGATTAGAACTATAGAAGATTGGCCTTCAATTCTTGAATTTGTTGAAATTTTGAAGTTAGGGTTCTTGAGAACTATTAAAAGGGGAATTTTTGAAAAATTGTTGGTTTGATTGTTCTATGGTTGTTAGTTTGAACTCTCACCTAATTAAAGAACTAGCTAAGTATTTAGAGTTCCCAAAATTTTTATTGAAGCTTGAATGTTTGGACTTTATGAACTCTTCTCTCGACAAATTTGTATGGTATGCTTGAATGTTTGAATAGTTGAAAGATTTGTATGAGTGGAGTTTATGCACAATGGTGATTACAATCTTGAATTAATACTTGTGGTGTGCACATTCACTTCTTTGAGTTTGGATGAAAATTGGTAATAACTTCAATCTTGTATTTTGTAGACACAACTCATGGCACCCAAAAAGACCACTTCTAAACCAACAAAAGAGGACAAGGGAAAGGCAATTGCTGTTGAGAAAGAGAATCCTAAGCGTCTAAGATTGGATCCTACAATGCGGCCGTGGGGAATAACCATCAACGAACCCACCGGTGCACAATCCGGTAGAAACTCTCGAACTAGTCGGAGAGCTGTAGAAGAGGCCGAAGAAGATCTTGGAAATGTTAAAGAGACAGTGGATGAGCCAACCTTGCAACAACGATCCGTGCCGAGTCCACATGTTAACCGGCCTCCTTTGATTAGGGACACTTCAAAAGAGCCTACCGATGAAGAATTATATGAAGCTCTCATGGAGATGACTTTCGTTGCATCAATCTTTCTGGATTCGGAAACTCTAAACGTGCTTGGGATTTATGATGAAGTTGAAATGCTTCTCAACGGAATGGGGATCGGTGACATCTTACATATGCGGTTTGCTGCTCAACCCCGACCCTTTACAAGACCTTTACTTGGAGAAAAAGAAGATGAGTCGGTGGAGTATGTTCCAAGACTGGACAACAAAGAAGCTAGTAAAGTAAGTGAAGAAGTTGACGGCGATCATTCTTAAGGGTACAACATGCCGGAATTGCGGAACCGATGTCCACTTCGACCATCAACACTTATCACGACAACCCAAGGATCAAGAGATGCATTCGGCCATGGATGCGGATGATGACCAATCGGGTAGGAGGAATTCCTATCATGGCTACGCTAGATCAGCTCAAACCGCATTCCAACCCCGGAGTTCGGTTGATGAATCGGGCCAACGACAAAGACGCTGGCAAAGACGAAGAGTGCCTACACCACCACTGACTCACTCCGACAACGAGTCCCCACCTTTCTCCTCTGATAAGGAGCCGTTTGGTCCCGGCTTCACCTATTATTGAGGTACCACCCGTTCACATTTGTACATATTCGCATTTTAGCTTTTATNGGACCGTGTGATTTAAGTTTGGGGGAGGGACCGTAGCTAATCTAGTTTTGATTTTCTTCTTATCATGCATCATTGCATTGTAAATAGTTAAGATTTTCAAAAATCCCTAAAAATAAAAAAATTTAAAAATTTCTAAAAAAATGCATTTAGTTTCGTTTCATTCTCGTTTACGTTGCATCATATGCATAGGAAATCTATGATGAAATTGCCTTGTAAGTATGCTTCTTTGATAGTTGGTATCATTGCCCAAGTTATTAGTTGCCTATTGCTAGCTAGTCGAATCTGAACTAAGATTGAACCTTGCTTGGAATATGGAATTGTATGATCTTTACCATTCGGAAGCATGTTTTGATTTGAGGTCATCTCTATCTATTAGAACCTTAATTTGATTGCTAATTATCATNATTTGAAGTTCATCTCTATCTATTAGGACCTTAATTTGATTGTTAATTATCATGTCTATGCATTAGATTTGGACTTATGGATAGAATATACATACTTGGACTATCTTATCCCATTTTTACCACTTTTGTTAGTCCAAGTAGTTTCCCCACCTTAAACCAACTTTCTTTCAAGCCACGAATCGATTTTTGAGTGGTAGAACTTTTATGAAAAGATCTTGGTAGAAAGTGTTAGGTTTGAACTGAAAAGGATTGGATTTCATGTAGTTCTAGTTCACGACTTTTGGACTAAATAGGCTTAGGTTCAGAATCAGCTCGGGAATGAATTGGTATATTTGGGATTTAGATTGCCGGTTTGATCATGGTTGAAAAAGGGAAAAGGAATGTTTTAAGAGGCTTATGAGGGGATCAAAGGAATAAAAATGAAATGAAATTGCCTAGTAAAGGATTGGGAAAAGAAAAGAAAAAGTAAATAAAAGGGTACGGCTTAGCGCAAAAGCGATTAGAGTTGTAAAAGAAACAAGTGCCGAAAAGGCAAGAAAAGAATTGAAAAAAAGAAAAAAAAGAAGAAGCCTTAAGCCCTTAGAGTTAGTAAAATTACCAATCCGCTAAGTTAGAAAAAGAAGTAAATCCTCAACCTAAGTTAATAATTGATAAGAGTTTAAATGGAAAAGGGTAGAGAGCTAGGATGGATATTTTTGTGCTTAAAGGGCAGATTAGGATTCTTCTCCATGGTTTTAAATGAAGCTTTGGGTTTTTGGATTATGGGTAGATGGAATCCTATTCTTGTATACATCCAAGTGTTCTCACCTTTAGCATTCTACTAAAGCTCTTTTCCTTTTTGAGTGATCCTCGTCTTGAATAGAAAAACCATGGTAAAAGGAGATCATTTTTATCTCTTAACCCAGTGCCTAAACCCAATAAGTTCATTGATTGTGCATAGCTTGATTCACGGTTCTTATTTAAATGAATTTTAAAGAGATGAATGGATTTGAATAGATGTGGAAGTTAGGATCGATCTCGATTAAGTTGTGATGAGTAAGGCTAAGATTTTTAAGTAGGACTAGATCCTTTCGCACTTTAGAACTAGTAACTTGGAAAATGATTTCACCTACTCTAGAATCATACTTTGGTTCTGAGATTTTCACCTTCAAACCTCTCTCTCTCTCTCTCTCTCACTTTCCTTTGCGGTTTGCTTGAGGACAAGCCAATGATAAGTTTGGGGGAGTTGATATCTTGTGTTTTTGATGAATTTTACCTACCATTTTGTATGCATTATAGGTCAAATCACTTACATATAGGTTGTATAGCTTGCATTTGCATTGCATATCATAGTTTCAGGTGGTAGAGTTGAAGAAATCGGAATCGAGGATGAAAAAGAGTGCAAAAGATGATAGAAGAGGTGAAAAAACAGAGCATATCGGTCATCATAGCGGTTTGTCTAAACCGCTATGACCATATTGGTGAGAGTAGCGGTCTATCTTCACCGATGTGAAGATGAGCATTTTCCATGAGCAAGCAGCGGTCAACCATAGCGGGCAGTCCAAACCGCTATGGTCAGAGACAACGTACCGAGGGATCATACCGGTTTATCCAAACCAGTATGGTCAACATAAGTTAGCAAAAGTCAACATTTTCAGCTTTTAACCCTTTTTCAACCTATATTTTAGTGGGTTAACCCAATTGTTTTTGGGTTAACCCAAAGGATTTTAGGAACACTGTTTAAGCTTTTGCCCTAATATTTAGGAGACTAAGCTTTATTTTTCTTGAAACTCTTTGTGATCCTTTGATCTTTTATTCTATTTTGAGTTTGATTCTTGTTTTGATTGTTATTTTTCTTCTCAAATCTATTTCTAACCATGTTTAATCACACATCTTTCATAAGATTTGGTGGTTCTTCTATGATTAGTGAGTAATGAACCTTAAGTGAATGGTTGGGTAGATTCGAGAGATTAGATGAAGGATTGTGGTGTTTAGGTCTTATAATTCATAAATCCTCTTATAGATGATGCCCTTAATGCTAGGATTGAATTGGTTTCTCACTTCTAGAAGTTAGGAAATTTGCGCCCGAAAAGTGTTCGACAAAATGTCGGAACCAATCTTTATAAGCTAAATGAGGCATAAGCAAAGACATTTGTGTTAGTTAGTTTAGTGGTTAAGATAAACTGGATCTAAATATTTCTCAATTGTGTAGTTTTTCAAGAGATTGTTTAAATTGCATAATTAAGAAAACGATTAGTGCCATGAAAGTGGATTAGTCTAGGTTTTGGAATTTATGCCAAGGATTAGCTTAATAGTTAGAATTGAACACCACATGAATTCATTTGATCTCCTAGATCAATTACCTGAACCATTTGCTTAGCCTTTTATATTTGATTTCAAACTTAATTTTCAGTTGACTTTTAGAATTTTGACTTTTGGTTGACTTTTGACTTTTTGACAATTTGAGATGATTGAACCTACCTAATTATATTTGGTTTAGACTAAATAAATTCTAATAGTATTAATGTGTTAACCTTTACCCGAATTTGGTCGATTCCTTAAATTCTACAATGATTGATCAATGAACTTGAGTATTTGCTTAACAAAGTAGAAAATCTTGTTTATCATTCGCACAACTAACAAGTTGCAGTATAAAATTAGATATATGATGATAATTCGTGTATGAACTGGCCGACTTCCCTATATTTGTATCGATTTATTTATAAAATTTTCTTTCTTTGAAAGATATGCAAAAAGCAATCCACTATAAATAATAGTTTTCATTTGTTATTGGATCGAAGAAAAAATTAAAATGGCTTTTTGGTGTATTCAATTTTTTTTTTTTTTTTTGGTTTTCTATCGGATTGTGTTGATCTTGAGAAAGGAACAACCATCTTAAAATATTAAGGATTTAAAATTATTAATTTTTTAATGTTTTCTTCACATATAACAAAAAATTTCAATGATATTTGTGTGGTTTCTATCCTTTATTTTGTACAGATTTTTTAAAATTGATGTGATATTAATTATGGATTGGCCTAGTCAAAGATACATAAAAAGATATGGCACTTAAACATTTATTTCAGTAATTATCAATGTAAACAGCAATAAAAACATCAAAATAACATCTTTTGTGGTTGAACAAATATTTAATAAGTATATTAGAAAGTTTGGATTGGATCGTAACATTGATACTATTTCTTTTAATAATGAAGTACAAAATGTTTGTAATTCAATATCATAAAGACTTTCGATTGTTCATTCTAATTAGAGAATTAAGTATTTACTACGTCGTGCGAAGCACACATGGGTTATACAAAATCTGCAATTTAGAAAAAAATGTCGGTGGGGAAGATATTCTTTGTTTCGATTAAAAATCTCTGGGAAAAATAAGTAACAATATATGTGTAAATTTTCCATAACTGGTCTGGTCGATTAAGATTTTCAAAACAAATTTATTCAAATATGCAAATTAAATAACAGTTAATATATGGTTAATGCTTCGATGGAATTTGTATAGGTAACAAAGAAAAAAGGGGTAAAAAATGCAGGAAAATTTGAGGTAGTCGACTGGAAAAGAAATGACACCTACACAAGTCGTTAAGCCGTGAGGTCGACTGTTTTTCCACATGTCGTTATATGACAGCGAGTCCATATTTAATTAATAACCAAAAACCCTACTCGCCATTCTCACGTAGCCTGATTTACTCGTCTCTCTCTCTCTTTGCTCTCAGACGAAGCAAATAACGATCCTCTCTCTCTCTCTTGACCCAAACTTCACATTTGATTCAATTCTTCTTCTCCTCCTCATTGGTATCGATTCTCGTCTTTTTCTTCTTTACATTGCGATTCAATTCTCGCATCCTAGCTTTCTACAGGAAAGAAGCATTATCGTTGATAAATATAAATGTACACTGAGGAATTGTATTGTTCAAAGCAGAATCTCATTTATTAATTTAGGGCCACAAACTAGACTCAGATTTCGATACACTGGGGATTTATCTTTTAATTCCCCTAGATTTCCGAAAATCGTAGACGCGTTGTTTCCTCATCTAAAACTGTTTGATTAGCCTATTTGAATCTTTTTGCGATGTTTTTGGTAGATAATTTTGCTATCTTCATTATGAATCTAAGGATCAGTTTTTGTTCCTCCCTCAGATTCTTTCTTTCCTTTTTATCCCAAATTTTCGATTCATGAAGTTCACAGTGATCCTTTTTGCAGGGAGAGGTTTCTACATTGGCGTGATTCTGGAAGAGATTTTTTTTTTCTTTTTCTTATCGGATTTTGTTCGCCGTGAATGGTAACGAGTGAGATGTCTGGTTTGGTGGGTGTTAACGTTTCCGATCCATGGATTCAAAGCCAGCTCACACATTTCGAACGTCAGAGTCTCGAATCTAAGGTCAGTCCCCTCTCTTTCATTGTTTCTTCCATTGGATACACCGATACTCGTCTGATTTAAACTCTTGGGGTTTGTGTTAGTTTGTGTCGTTGAAGAATCAGAGCGGTAATATTACATTAGAGGATCTTCCGCCTGTTTTGGTCAGGGTAAAGTCACTTAGTTCTACATTTAAGGAGAAAGAAATCAGAGAGATTCTCGGAGATTTGGGTTCTGATCTTGCAACCGATGATCTTGATTTCGAATCGTTTCTCAGGGTCTGTTTGATTCATTTATTTTTAGTGTTTGTGTGTTTTCTCTCTCCTTGATGAATGCCATGTTTAATGTGAATTGATACCAAAAAATGTGTAGATATATCTAAACCTACGAGATAAAGCTGGTGATAAATCTGGTGGTCATAAGAACTCATCTTCATTTCTCAAAGCTAACACAACCATCCTTCATACCATAAACCAGTCAGAGAAGGGTTCTTTTGTTCATCATATCAATAGATATCTTGGGGACGACCCTTTTTTGCAGCAGTTTCTTCCCTTAGACCCGGATTCAAATGACTTGTATGAACTTGTGAAAGATGGCGTACTTCTATGGTAATGTGCGAATTTTTGTTTAGATTTCATCTCCATAGTTTTCTTATTGAGGAGACTGAATTGATTATTTGAGCACTATCATCTCAATATAGCACATTTGGTTCTGTGTTTTCACTTGTTCTCTCTTTTTCCTTTTCTGGCACAGTAAACTTATAAATATAGCAGTTCCTGGGACAATAGATGAACGAGCAATCAACACGAAAAGGGACCTTAACTTATGGGAGAGAAATGAGAATCACACGCTCTCTCTCAACTCTGCAAAAGCTGTTGGCTGCAGTGTGGTTAATATTGGGACTCAGGACCTAGCTGAAGGACGAGTATGCTTTGCTTACCTAATTTGCAGTAAAGCATAATATATATTGGTTGAGCTAAATAATGTAGATTCTGACAAGAGCTTTTTATTGTTTTTGCAGCCTCATCTGGTGCTTGGACTGATCTCACAACTCATAAAGGTCCATACTTGTTTGCTATGTGCGTCTTCCTGTGTTTTTGCTTGATGATTTACTAAATAATGTTGGAAATTGCAGATTCAACTGCTTGCCGATCTTAGTTTGAAGAAGATGCCTCAGCTTGTTGAGTTGTTGGAGGACAGCGACGTAATGACCTGCAAATTTTCCTGCTAAATGTCTCACCAAACTATAAGCTTGTCGTAGAAAATAATTAGGGCTTCTTTCTGTTACAGGATGTAGAAGAATTCCTGAGATTAACCCCTGAGAAAGTCTTACTCAAATGGATGAACTTCCATCTTAAGAAAGGTGGCTACAAAAAAACTGTTGGAAATTTTTCTTCGGACCTGAAGGTATTTGGCTTTCTTTAAGTGGCATTCTAGGAAAAAATCTCCCTTTTCCCCTTTAAGTGAGTAGATTATTTAAGCGTATATAACAACATAGTTATATTTAACATGCTGACACAACCGTTTAAGTAGGAATAACAAAAGCTTACCTTTAAGGTATGGAAATATTTTATACTTTTCTTATATCTTAATTGTCTGGGTTTTTTTTAATTGAATATCCAGGATGCCCAAGCCTATGCTTACCTTCTAAATGTTCTTGCACCCGAACACTGTGATCCTGCTACTCTAAACGCAAAGGATGATCTTGAAAGGGCTAACATGGTCCTTGAACACGCAGAGAGAATGAACTGCAAACGTTACTTGACTGCAGAAGAGATAGTTGAGGGGTCTTCGTATTTGAATCTCGCATTTGTGGCACAGATATTTCACGAAAGGTTGGTAAAAGGTAAAAAAAAAAGGAGTTTTGTTCTTAACGCACTTGTTTTTACACCAGCTTCTCTATACCTGCTCCAGGAATGGCCTTAGCACTGATGGAAAGTTCTCCTTTGCGGAGATGATGACTGAGGATATACAAAGTTGCAGAGATGAAAGATGCTACCGTCTATGGATTAACAGCCTTGGGATTGAAAGTTATGTCAATAATGTGTTTGAAGATGTTAGAAACGGGTAAGCTTTATGTGAAGAGAAAGTAATTTTGCGGTTTGGCAAAAGTTTTGGTCCTGAAGTGTATAAGAAGAATCCTACTTTAATTTGTTGATGCAGATGGATTCTTCTTGAAGTTATTGACAAGGTCTTTCCAGGCTCAGTGGACTGGACGCGTGCTTCAAAGCCACCAATTAAAATGCCATTTAGAAAAATAGAGAATTGCAATCAAGTTGTGAAGATTGGGAAAAATATGAGATTCTCGCTCGTAAATGTAGCTGGAAATGACATAGTTCAAGGGAATAAGAAGCTGATCCTCGGTAATGACTCCGCTTAGTTAGAGACAAAATTTTCTCATAGCCTTAGCAATTCTAAAACACTGGATGTATATGTCTCAGGCTTCTTATGGCAGTTGATGAGAACTCATATGCTCCAACTTCTCAAGAATCTTCGATCACGGACACGAGGAAAAGACATGACTGACACAGAAATCCTGAGCTGGGCAAATAGGAAAGTCAGAATCATGGGGAGGAAATCGCAGATTGAAAGCTTCAAGGTTCCATCCTTTTACTTTTCATCAAAATACCCAACAAGCTTAAAACTGAATGTAAATCTCCGTTGCTAAATTTTCAATAGGAAAAGAGTATATCAAGCGGATTATTCTTCCTCGATCTTCTTTGGGCGGTTGAACCAAGAGTTGTTAACTGGAATCTTGTCACCAAGGGTGAATCAGGTCTCCATTAACTAGACCTCTTCACACACACACACACTCTCTCTCTGTTTAAACCGTAAATTGGTTAATCATTCTATTTGGCTATGGAAACTTTTACAGACGATGAGAAGAGATTGAATGCAACATACATTGTGAGTGTAGCAAGAAAGCTCGGTTGCTCAGTATTCTTGTTACCCGAAGATATTGTGGAGGTAAGAAACAGAATCTAAATCTTATTGAAGCAGCAATAGCATGCGAGGTTTTTGATGCCTTAAACATTCGTTGATTCGATCGATGTTTAATGCAGGTAAATCAGAAGATGATATTAATCTTAACGGCAAGTATAATGTATTGGAGTCTTCAGCAGAGATCATCATCGTCAGAAAGTTCGAGTTCGGATTCTTCATCGACTCAAAGCACAACCACTACGTGCACGAGTACTGATGCGTCACCAGCTCCATCTGTCACCGGAGAAGAGGAAGTCTCTTCCTTAAACGGCGAAGTCTCGAGCCTGACCATTGAAGAAGATAATGACGCAGATGCAGTCTCTGATGTCACCTCCGTCTCGGAGGAAGCAGCCGTTGAATAGAGCGATTTGACGGAATCATTTCACATCTTCTCTATGTGAAATATACAGAAGTACTTGGTAGATAAAAAGTTACATTTGCTATCTAACTATAAAAAGGAAGCAATAAAGTTAAAGAAAAAAAAAAGAAAACATTCTGTGAAGTACATCAAATTTTCATTGTTTTCAAATTTTGTCTTTTTTACAGAAAATAATATACAATTTATCAAATGTATAAGAAGAAACAAAAAGACAAATACTACTGTGCTTGTGCACTAGCAAAAGTATTATTGATAAATAAAAAAAATTGTGAAACTCAAATGAGTGGCTATTATTTAAAAAATGCCTCAAATCAAGAAAAACTAAAAGATTCTTGCGATGGTTAAGGCTTATCATGGTTTATTGTGTGATATGATTCATCTTCTCTTTTAAAAGATTCTTGCCATGGTTTCTTCTCCTTTCTCGTAGTGCTAGAACTCATAATAATTTATAATAATTTAAATGTTTTTAGTTACAAATTTAATTGTTAGAATTCATGAACATTTTAAATTAAATCTAAACATCGAAAATTTATGAGTTCTCCGGCGGAAACGCAGCTTGACGGCGACGGTGGCTGCTAGAGTTCTTTTAGTGGCTACTAGGGTTTTCTTTTATTCATCTTGGGCCCGGGCCTCTTTTGATTAGGGAAAACCCAACCCGAATTGGGGTTTAGGTAGTTTAGATGGGTTTTCTGTTTTGAATTAGGCTAAAACTGTTTTTTTGGACATATATTTGAATCTAATAACGAACAAATAACCTTCAAAAAAAAAAAACATCAGAAAATTTAAATATATTTGAATATAACACATCAGAAAGAT
>OVBE01004107.1:0-24894 GCA_900406425.1 Iberis pinnata | reverse complement strand
AGAAAAAATTATGAATTTTGATATAAAATTTGTAAATATAAAAAATAATTTATTATGCAATAATTGAGTTTAAATAATTGGATGGAAAAAATAATCAAGAATTTGGAGAACCAATAAAAATATAACACCTATAATTATCCATATACCATTAATCTTTAGTTTTCCGCACCCAATACCATGATGACACGTGTCATTATGGAACCCAATTTTCTCAATTCCACCCAGTTGAATGTTTTCAACCGTTGAATGCCAAATCATTTTTTTGTTTTTGTTTTTCAACCTATGCATTGTAGAAGTTCAACGGTTGAATTAATTTATTCAACCATGCATTGTATGTAGTCTGATAGCTAGATTTTAAATATAAAAGAGTCCTCTTGAACATTTTAAAGAGGTGATGAGATTCCTTGATGTTTCTATAGCTTGGGCTTAATTTGGATTTTTCCGAATAAGGATTATTTGATCATGGACCCCTAATTAATTTTGTCCAAAATTAAGTTTAACATTAATATTTTTCATCAAACTTGATTTTTTTACCATTTTGAATTCTAAATAAACTTGAATCGACACTTCGATAATGACTTTGTGAAGATTTATACAACATTATATTTGTTATAAAATATGACTCTAATCCAAAAACATAATATGAATTAAGTCTTTATAGAGTACATGTATAAACTTCACAATAACTAAGAAATATTTAGTGAGAAATTTAGAGAGGAAGACTAAAGAGAAAGGAAAGCCTTGTGTTCTTATTAATGTTGTTATTAATTTATCTTTACATTGAGTTAAAATCTCTATTTTTACTACACAACATGAACTATGCTAATGACACATGTACAAAAATGTGTCAAACAAATAAAAAAGATTAGTGTTCAAAGTAGTATAAACATGACACATAAAGTACTAGGTGTTTCCTTATTAACTAGCTAGGTTTCATGTAGTGATGAATAATGACTTTCTCAAATATTTTCTTAACACTCCCCCTTGAGTATTCATCACTTACGGAGTTTCACCAGTGAGATAAAAACTACAACAAAGAAAATAGTGCACTGACATTTTCTCCTCTTTGAATAGACGAGTCTTGATTTCTTCGTAAGTATGATAAATATCTCCTTTTTAAGTATCTTGAATTTCCTCATTAAAAACCTCATCATATTAAACCTCATCGGGGTAAAAACCATGTTTCAAAAAGAGTGCATTAGTTTCCATCTTGAATAGATAGAGTTTTTTATGTCTCGATATTTTTGTTAACATGCAAGTTAACGGTGTTATATACTGCCTCGCTATAAATCTTGTCAAGGAAAAACCTCACTTGAGTAAAAACATTGATAAGGAAAAGAGTGTAGTAGAGCCATCTTCTTTAGAAAGATGAATTATATACGCTTTGTATGGATCATTCTCTTCGTTTCCCTTGATATAAATGACACATGGAAAGAAGACTTTGTAGAGTGAGAGACATTCATCATTTGGAGTATTACAATATCTCTTAGACGTTACACTTTGCGTATTCTTTACTACATCGTTAGAAAAACTTCTTCGTGGAAAAATCTAATAAGATAAAAACCATGAAGAACGAACATGAGTTTAGCGACGCATGTCATCATATTCTCCCCCTGGAAATATGATCCAATAATATATCTTTGTAAAGATGCATCCTTGTATCATCCTTATATCTTGGCTTACTGGACTTTTGGTGCAGAACAACTTCATTGTAGATGCTTGAATATTTTGATATAAAACCATTCCAAATTGAGGAGCTAAACTCAGAAATCGATTACTTGGAGCATGAAATCGATAAAACCGTACTTTGCATTGTCAATAGACACACACACAAGACCATCTTCACGATGCGTAAATCATTATGCCATGTGACCATTTAAAAGTTGTGTCCATCTAATAAATGTGCCAACCAATAGGGCATGTGGCCATCTAGGAGATGCGTCTACTATTATGGCAAGCGATCATCTAAGAGATGTGTCCATCAAATAAATGCGTCACACACTACCATAAAATATAGAACGATCAAGCATTATAGATGAGTACTTCATCACAGTCTATTCTTGTTAAGAATCACACCACCTTGTTTTCACAAAAAATATCTTATTTATAAAAACTCTTCAGGAGTCATTATACATTAACAAAATTCAACTCTAATTCTCGGGAACATAATTATTCTAAAATTTATCCTTCAAGGATATTCTCAAAAATACTAAAGCGCAATTCAACTCATATCATTCATTTTAAATCTTTTGGAAAGATAGTCCAAATACGTCTCGTTCTTCAAACGATATCATTATTGACTTGATTGCCGCTTTCAACTTTCTAGAAATTTTTGTATTTCTACACTCATCCATTGTGGTAGATTCTTTATCCTCTTTTATATTAACTACATCGCACGTTATAACATTCTTATTGTCGACATTTATTTGTCTTTGGTTCCACTCTATTTTCATAGTGACATGGTTTCTAGAGATATCTTTATTATTCTTATACTCACTAATCTCATTCATGTACCTGATTTTATTATAAACCATGTCATCGTCTCTTCAAGGGATCAATCCTCATTTTATTCAATTATGCTTGCTCCTTTTATTTTTTGAGGATTTTAATCTTTGGAACCAAAGTAGTCTATCACATCCTATACGTGCAATAGACTTGATATTGTCCTTCATAGACACATATCCTTATTGAAGCATCCAACTGACATATTAAATATCATTTTAATATGAACTTCAGGTTCATAATGCGGATCTAAAATTTCATCCATCAACTTTTCATTTTCTTTATGAATGATTTTAATATTTGATTTGCAACATATTTACAATAGTGATCCTTTGATGTTGTGAACTTCATGTTCACATCATTTTATTTAAGGATTTCAAACTATTCACTTTTTCTTTGATGGAAATATCCTCATCAAAGTGCAAATATCTTATTGAGTCCATCTTCGTGATGAATCTTTTAAGATCCTCTTTAGGATCTTAATTTCAGGTGTGGCAGAGCATTTACCACACACATATCCAAACGATACTACCTTTTATTTTCCCATCGTTATGTGTATAATTAATAGAAATCTCATAATTTTCTGTGTTACGTTTGTCTGCATGACATTCCTTATTTTCTTGTTCTCCTGGAACATTTTCATATATATATCTGCATGACTATTTTCATATTCTTCCGGTACCTTGTCTTTGGGACATTTTTCATGTTCTCCTGGAACTTTGTCTTTGAGACATTTTTCATGTTCTTCTGGAACCTTGTCTTAAGGACATTTTTCGTGTTCATCTGGAACCTTGTCTTTGGGACATTTTTCATGTTCTTCTTGAACATTTTTCATTTATTTCTCTTCCTTTCTTTTTCTTTTGATGATTTTTATCCTTAGATCCAATAGGTCTCCCCTTTTTCAATTGAACCTTAGGTTCGTTTATTTTTCTTATATCTCGTTGGATTTATAATTATCTCTATACATAGATCAATTATATGATAATAATTTCTATAATTTGTTTCATGAATCCCTTTGATTTTCTTTATCCTAAGCTCATTTCATTATATTTATTCTTAACATGATATTCTTTAGTTCTCCCTCTCGAGATGATGAAACTTCAAGTTTATCCATCTCGAGTTTAACATCATCATAAAACCAATAACATATCTTCCATGGATCACATATCAAGTTTTCAATATGATGAGTATTTTTCTCTCTATATATATTGAACCGATTCTCAACTTTTAATCGGTTATATTCGATGATTGTATTAAAGAAATCAAACACCATTTTCTATGAGCTATATAATAATAATAATGATGACTCATCCATGACTATTCTTTTTTTTGACGATGACTTTATTCTTCTGAAATATATATATATATCTGAAAACTTATGATTTTTAGTATAACATTCTCTGTATCATACTATGCTTTAGACTTAGTAAACTTCAAGTTTACTTGTAAACATCAAATTTATTATCATATATTTTGCCATCATTTTTTATGTTATAGTCATGTGTTCGTTGAGCGTTTAAACCATTTAGCTCTTCAGGAGTAATCAAATAGATTTGAAGCATTTTAACTCTATATAAACCTTTAGCTCTTCAAGAGCTCTTATTTATTTTTATTTTTATTTTTTACTATCTAGTGATATGTGTTTTATCAACTCTCCAATGAGATATATATATATATATATATATATATATATATAATTTCAAATATATGATTTTTAAATGCATAATTTAAAATAAAATTTAAATAAATATAAATAAGAACTTACAATTTTGTACCTTTCGAATGTGAATTGAACGGATTGAATTACATTCGGAATATAGATTTGAACGAATCCAAGGGCTGAACGGATTTGAACTGGTTTTCTACAATTAAGATTTTACTTTTTATATACAATTAAGTTTTCTAGGTTCCTTTTTTCAGTAGTTTTCAAGGTTTATTAAAAACAAAAAAATGTAAACAGAAAAAAGAAAGAAATTGCCATTAAGGGGGATTATGATTGAAAACAAATAAAAATAAAAATAAAAAGAAAGAAAAAAAGCGTTAGCTAAAAACAGTAAAAGACAAAATGTAAAAAGAAAAACAACATGCTTTTGAGAGAATCAAACACTTCTCGTCTTCATATAATCACTTCTACTTCCACACCACTAGACTAAGTGAACATTTGTTTTAAAGGGCCAAAAGTTTGTATAGAAGCCGCAAGCATGGGTTTGCCATACTTGGCCTCAAAGCCAAACCTGAGTATCCAGATAAAAAAACGAATATGGCCTAACTAAGATAATTTAGATCTAATTATAAAACTGATTTCGTTTGCCAAAACCAAAGCCAAGCAATTTAGTTTACGGAAAACAAAACCAACCGAACGAAAACGTATCATTATACGTTTCACAACCACACAGGAGCATGCATTGATAATGAATATTCTTAATGATAACACATGCATGACTAAGGTAATATTATAATACACATGAAATCTTATTGACTACGTTAGTATTCTCATGCAAAATTATCAGCCAACGACACATGCATAATTGTTCAACAATTTTCTTTTGAAACATTATCAAACTATCGACTGCACAATTATCCAATAATTTATATCTTAAATAAATACATAAACTAAACTAGATATATAATCAAATTATAAATGATCGTTATGATACTACTGTTGAAATTCGTACCGATTTATAACGCTTTATAAATATTAATTACGAATTCACTTTCTCAGGATTCGTGCAAATACTGAAAAATATCTAGAATACAGAGTTTGAATATATCTGGTAATTATGCAGCAAAATTAAACTGGAATTAGTAGAGGTTTCGAGCACTCCAACTGTTGTGCCTCTACTGGTATCCAGTGTCGGTCCTGGCATTATGGAGGCCTAAAGCCAATAAGAAAATGAGGGCTTACTTCTCGTTTTCTATTTAGCACATTGTTTTTCTAATTGAAATCCAAGATCCTTATCGTTTTTTTATGAACTCTCTGATATTTTTGAAAAATAATCAATTGAAATTACAAATTAAATGGGAATAAAAACTATTAAGAGATAAAAATTTATAAAAATTAAGTAGAGAGAGAATTTGAGACTTGGTTTGAGCCTAGGTTTATCGAAGAGAAGAAGATTAGAAGCCCTAAAAACATGAAAATAATATAATAAAACAAAAAGTCAACTATGAGAATTGTTTTATGAGATGGTATTCACCATAACCCAAATTTCTATTTTAGTCGAATCATTTAGGTATGTGACTTTCCTTGAATCGTTGCAGCAAAAAAAGTTTAGTGTTGCATCAAAAGGTGGGATCCACCACAAATTGGTTTATAAACATTTATCAAGATTTTTTTGCATTTAAGAAGCCATAAAGGTATATTGAAAAATAACCCAAATTTCTACTTTTTTCTTTTTTTTTACTTTTTTGTTGAGAAATTAATGGGAATTCTTCATTNAGAAGCCATAAAGGTATATTGAAAAATAACCCAAATTTCTACTTTTTTCTTTTTTTTTTTACTTTTTTGTTGAGAAATTAATGGGAATTCTTCATATTTTGTTAATGAAGTAGGATCCACATAATTTTGTTTTTAAAATATTTTTTGCAACAAAAAAAACAAAAATGATTTAGAAAAAAAAATTTAGGTGATAAAAAATGGGGGCCTAAGACCATTGTCTTTTTGTTTTTGTTTTTTTTTTGTTTCTTTTTTTTTTACCGTTGTCTTTTTTCTTCTCCACAAGACCGGCTCTGCTGATATCCACACACACAAACTGAATCGAACTGATACGCTAGTACCGATGATATCAAATCTTAAAAGAATCATCGCAATGAACTATTCATCTGTCTCCTTTTTCTTTCTAGGTTTTTTTTTTTGTTTATTACCATTAAACTCACGCCACTCACGTGTATATAACACACGTATATACATTCTTAATCTCTTTTGCAAGAGACAATGTATATCATATATAATGTATATACAGTTACTTTATATTTATATATATATATGTATATATATATATTATATAGAACACATATATGTATATATGTTTAAAACCCAATATAATGATAATGATCTAATTTGCTTAGATGTATAACTTTGTAAAATTATATAATATTAGCAATGAATTCATAAACCATAGATTATAAGCGGTCTCTAACAAAACATTAAAACCACATAATCAGGGCGAATCTAAAGTGAGTTTTAGATGGGTGCACTAATAGAAAAATTATCAAAATACAAGGGCATAATTTTAATTTTAATTAAACTATCAGAGGAAATCTCAAAAACAACGGCGTGCTCATGCACCCACACCCTTGTGCATATATCCGCCTCGACAAATAATATTATATAATTGTTAAACGTTGACACTATAACTTTATCTAGAGTAAGTACAAAAAGTTTTCATGATATTCACAACAATCCTTTCGTTCCCTTGTTTTATCTTTAGTTTATTAGGTAATTCATAGTTTTTCAAGTAGCACATATTTGTTTAGCAAGGGTTTGCTACAATTAGGAGGTAGTCTTGTGCGATAGCGGTGCTTTGGATATCATGTTCTTTGTTGATGGTGTACTCATTATATATATATATATTTTGCTCTGCTATGTTAGGCGTTGCGAGTTTTCCAACTTTTGGGGCACATTTTCTGTCAATCTTTTTCTATGTGGTTTCTATTAAATTTATCTTCAGGCTCTATTTACGACAATTTTTTTGCTCCATTACGGTTATGTTCTTCCTTGACCATTTGTGTGGCTTTGGTCGCGAGAGTTTTGGTCTCACTTCAAAAGAAGGTTCGGCTGTTGAGTATATAGTTGTTGTATATTAGACTATACCTTACCAATGCAATGATATCTCAATCATTATGTAATTATATAGTTTCCATATTCTCATATCTCCGTACCTATATATACTCACTTTGTCTATAATGATAATTCACCTTTTACCTAACCTAATATGGTATCAGAACAAGGATTTTTTTTTCTAAAAATCTTACCGCCGCCACCTACTCTTCTTCTACCTTCTTGTCTATGTTTCTTCTTCTATGCTATGTTCTTTTTCCTTTATCAATGGCGAATCAAACTACGGTTGATAATACATCAGTCTTTAATGTCCGGACTCCTCAAGCCACACTTCTCTCTATCACTATGATGAATGTCACAAAGCTTACCGATACAAATTACTTGATGTGGCAAAAACAGTTTATGCTCTTCTTGAAGGACATTAACTTCATCATTTTTTGACGGCTTTGGAATTTGTCCCTCCGTCTATGGTCATTGTCAATGGAACATTTGCAACGAATCTTGATTATCAAGCACGGATGAGACAAGATCATCTTCTTTACAGCGCACTTCTTGGAGCGATTTCGGGTCCGGTCCAGCCTTTATCAAGGTGGTGATGATGTCTTACTTGGCGATGGCTCTGGTTTATCTATCACACACACTGGTTTTTTTTCTACTCCATGTTATACTCAACCATTCTTTCTTAATAATGTTTTGTGTGTTCCTTCGCTATTTAAAAATTTGATATATGTTTTCCAACTGTGTGTTACTAATGGGGTAACTGTGACGTTTACTCCTACCTATTTCCAGGTGAGAGACCTTCAAACGGGGACTCTTTGTTTGGCCGGAAAGCCTAAAGATGGCACCTATGAGTGGCCGACTCTTCGAAGCTCTAAGCCACCTTCTCTTGCTTTTGTTTCTACTATCAAAACTAGTTTATGTGATTGGCATTCTCGTTTTAGGCATCCTGCTTTTCCTATTTTAAAAACAATTGTTTCGAATTTTGCACTTCCCGTTTCTTCTTCAGCGTTATTGAATAAACCTTGTCTTGCTTGCTCTACTAATAAGATGCATAAATTGCCCTTTCATGACTCAACTCTTACATCCCGACATCCTCTTGATATTGTTTTCTCTGATCTTTGGACTTCGCCTATGCATTCTATTGATGGTTTCGAGTACTATGTTATATTCGTTGATTATTTTACTCGTTATACATGGTTATATCCTTTGCATCGAAAGTCTCAAGTTTATGATGTTTTTGTTAAATTCAAAGTTCTAGTTGAAGATTATTTTTGCTTTAAGCTTAAGACTCTTTATTCTGACAATGGTGGTGAGTAAGTAGGTGTCTCGAATTACTTAGTAACTCATGGCATATTGCATTATACTAGTCCTCCTCATACTCCAGAACATAATGGTATTTCTGAGCGTCGTCATAGGCATATTGTAGAATCTGGTCTTGTATTATTATCTCATGCTTTGGTTCCAAGAAATTATTGGTCATATGCTTTCTCTAATGCCACATATTTAATCAATCGCATGCCCACATCTATACTTTCTAATCGTTCTCCCTTTTGATGTCTGTTTAATAAAGATCCGAATTATGCTAATTTGCGTGTCTTTGATTGTCTTTATTTCCCTTGGTTGAAACCTTATACTCATCATAAATTAGATACTCGATCATCCTCATGTGTATTTCTTGGTTATTCATATTCTCAGAGTGCTTATTTATGTCTTGATCGATCCACATCGCGTGTCTATGTATCTCGTCATATCGTCTTCCACAAATCTGTTTTTCCATTTACTGTTGTAGGTATTCTTACTAATTCAGCTCCCGTGTCCACTTCTGATGCATACTCAGATTCAGTGTCACCCATGGTTACTCCCGCAGCCATCTATGCTTTCTAGTTCCAGTTTCTACTCCCCCAAATTCCCAGCCTGCTTCTTCAGCTACTGCATCATCGTCTATAGATTCTGTCTTGCCTCAACCCTCTCATGATGTATTGTCCAATGCTGAACCTGCTGAGCCCGCACTTATGTCCTCCTCACCTCAATAACCGTAATCTATTTCAACCCCTGTTCTCAACTCTGCTCCTGTTCCGGCTGTAGGTTCCTTATCTTCGGTTGATTTACCTGTCACTAGGAAGAGTTCTCGCATTCGCAAAGCTCCTATCAAACTGAACCTGCACGCTTTAGTTCAACAACTACCGGAACAGCAGACAAAACACTTGCTCAAGCTTTACAAGATCCACATTGGAGAGATGCGATGCAAGCTGAAATTGCTTTACTTCTACGCAACAAAACATATACTTTAGTCTCTCCTACTTGTGCTTCTAATGTTGTTGGTTGTCGTTGGGTTTATACTATTAAACGTGTGTCTAATGGTGCAATGGATAGGTTTAAGGCTTGACTTGTTGCAAAGGGTTTCATTAATGTCCTGGAATTTATTTCACTGAAACTTTCAGTCCCGTGGTTAAACCTGCAACAATTAGACAGGTTCTTCGTATCGCTGTCTCGTGCAATTGCCCTCTTCGTCAACTCGATGTCAACAATGCCTTTATCCAAGGCACACTTCCAGATGAAGTTTTCATGACTCAACCTCCTGGTTTTCGTGATGCTCTTCATCCTACAGCGGTTTGTAAACTTCATAAGGCGAGAAACAAGCACCTAGAGCTTGGTACAATGAGCTTCAGATATTTCTTCTCACATATGGCTTCATCAACTCCCTTTCTGACGCCTCTCTATTCATCTACAACAAACAAGGGGTTCTTCTTTATATGCTTGTTTATGTTGATAATTTGATCATCACTGGGAACAATACCTCTCATCTCAATAAATTCATCTCGTCTTTATCTGCTTGTCTCTCACTTAAAGATCTTAATGATTTATCTTATTTTTTAGGTGTGGAGGTACGGCGCACAGACCATGGCTTAATTCTCACTCATACACGATATATTGTTGATATCCTTCATCAGACCAAGATGGCCGAGGCAAAACCTGATCCTACGCCTCTTTGTCCTTCCACTCATCTTACTATTCATGCCGGTGATGCTTTCCTTGACACCAAAGAGTATCGTGTTGTTAAAGGAAGCTTGCAGTATTTGTCTCTTACCCAACCTGATATAAGCTTTGCTGTTAACAAACTCTTTCAATTCATGCATCGCCCAATATCCGTCCATTGGAGTGCCGCCAAACGTCTTATATGTTACCTTCACGGCACCATGGCCAAAGGTATTTTTTTTTCTCAGCTACTAATTCCCCACTAATTCATGCATTTACTGATGCAGATTGGGCGGGTGATCGTGATGACTACAAGTCTACCAGAGCGTATCTTGTCTATCTTGGGAGTCATCCCATTTCCTGGTCATCCAAGAAGCAAAGTGGTCTTGCTCGGTCCTCCACTGAAGCGGAGTATCGATCCATCACGGCAACCACTACTGAGCTATCTTGTCTGCTCTCACTCCTGCATGAACTCGGGATTCCTCTTCAAAACACTCCTACCATCTAATGTGAGAACAAAGGCACAACATATCTCAGTGCTAATCCGGTTTTCCACTCTAGGATGTAACATTTGGCGCTCGATTATCACTTTTTTTGTCAGAAGGTTTAATCGCGTCAACTAAGAGTTCAACATGTCTTTACCAATGACCAGCTCGCCGATGTTCTTACCAAGCCTCTTCATCCAACTCGCTCTCATTATATGTGCAACAAGATTAGATTCACCACCGGTGCTCCAACTTGAGGGGAGATATTAGACTATACCTTACCAATCCAATAATATCTCAATCATTATGTAATTATGTAGTTTATGTAGTTTCCATATTCTCGTCTCTGTGTACCTATTACCTAACCTAATATTGTATGCTCTTGCTCATTTCAGTCCGCTTAGCTTTAATACAAATTTTGAGTCTTAGTCGTGTTTCATCGAGTTTTATAATTTGGCTGATATCTATTATATAATAATAGATGACATAATTTTCCAAGAAAAAACTACTAATATTAGAGTGTTTTAACAATCAGTTAAGTGGTTAAAAGAGTAGTTAAGTTGGTTACTCTGTTTCGAGTCTGTTACAAGTCTGTTACTCTGCTTTTACTCTGTTTATAAGTAACTTGTATTCAACACTTTTACAGTTAATGAGAAAGTTTCACATTTACATCAAATCTAATATGGTATCAGATGTATAACTTTAATTCTCATCTCTTTTCTTCTCTTCCGCGCTCAAAATCACTTCATCTTTCTTTCATTTTCCTGAGAAAATTATGTTTCTTTTACTCTTCACCTCTGTTCTTGCTTCATTTCGTCATCATCTCTGTTCTTTTGGCTCAATTCTATTTCAGCTTGTAGTTATCATCTTTCAAACACTTCAAATCATGGTGAAGAAAGGATCCAAGCTCAGGAATCGCACAACTATAGAATCAGATGATGACAATCAACATTTAACAACCAAGATCAATTCAAAATCAGATGGAACTAAAAATACTCCAGGTTTTCAGATCACAGGTTCTGAATCGATTGATAATTACCATAATCCTTTCTATCTATACTCTGGAGATAATCCTGGAATGTCGATAGTATCCGAAATCTTAACAGGTGACAATTACAATTCTTGGATTGTTACAATGAAGATCAGTTTGGAAGTTAAAAAGAAAATCAATTTTATTGATGGCTCTTTACCTCGACCATCAGAATCTGATCCTCTTCACAGAATCTGGATAAGATGCAATAGTATGGTAAAAGCTTGGATACTCAATGTTGTCTCCAAACAGATTTATGCAAGCATTCTCTATATCTCTGATGCTGCAGGAATTTGGGAAGACTTATCGAGGTGTTTTCATAAAACTAATCTTCCTCAGATTTATAATCTTGATCAAGAAATATCACCAATTCGTCAAGGATCAATTATTTTATCTGAATACTACACAAAGAAAGTCACTCTTTGGGAACAATTGTCATGTACAAAGAATCTCATGGAAAGTGATGGCTGTAGGTGTTCACAAGTCATGAAATTACTTGATGATTTGGAAACAACACGAATCATACAGTTTCTCTTGGGCCTCAATGATGATTTTTCAAATATTAGAGGACAAATCTTGAATATCAAGCCTCGTCCTTCNTCCTTATCTATCTGATATGTACAATATGTTGGAATCTGATGAATCACAGAGGCAAAGGAGTTTATCAAATCCAAATCCCTCTGCATTTCAAGTTAAAACCAAATTCAGTAAACCTGATGGAAATCTGTAAAAGCCTCGTCCACTTTGTACACAATGTGGTTTACAAGGACACCTTATTGACAAGTGCTATAAAATACATGGATATCCACCTGGTTGGAAACCAAAGAATCAGAGATCACAGTCATCTCAGTTCAACACTAATCTTGCCATTTCTGACTCTTCTTCATCATACTTTGGTCCAAATTTATCATCAGACCAAATTCAGAATCTGATAGCTTACTTGAGTTCAAAGCTGCAACCTTTGGCTTCTCATATCACAAATTTTTCTCACAACTCAGATGCATCAAAACCAATCATCTGTCAAATGTCTGGTATAGTCTATCCTAACATTTTTTGTTCAGTACAAACTGACAATAACCATTATTTTCATACTCTATCAAATAATATAGATAATATGAACAAATGGGTGATAGATTCAGGTGCTTCACATCATGTTTCTTATGATAGAAGTCTGTTCCAGACTTTCACACCTACAAATGACACAAATGTCAATTTACCAAATGGTATTGCTGTGAAGATTCAGGGATTGGGGACTATTCAAGTGACTAACACTATTGTCATTCATGAAGTTCTTTTTATTCCTCAGTTCAAATTTCATTTACTGAGTATAAGTGCATTAACCAAACAGTTGCATTGTGGTGTTTGGTTTGATGAATTTGGATGTGAAATTCAAGATCATACAAGGGCATTGATGATTGGAAAGGATAATCAAATCTCAAACCTGTATTTTCTGGAGTCAGTAGCTAACACAGGCACTCATCATCCTTCACCATTTTTTCTTCAAGCTTCTGTTGATTCTGATGTTTGGCACAAACGTCTAGGGCATCCTGCTTTTCAGAAAATTCAGTTTCTTGCAGAAATTCTTTCAATATCTCAATCAAAAGCTAAATGTCTATCTCAAAATCATTGTAAAGTCTATCATTTAGCAAAGCAAAAACATCTTCCATTTGTATCTCACAACAATAAATCAATAAAAGCTTTTGATTTGATACACATTTATACATGGGGACCATTTTCAGAACAATCAGATGATGGCTACATATACTTCCTTACTATAGTGGATGATTATACTAGAGCCACATGGGTTTTTCTCCTGCAACATAAGTCAGATGTTCTCAAAAGTATCCTTGGTTTCTTCTCAATGATTGAAACACAATTTGGAATTATCATCAAGAGTGTAAGGTTAGATAATGCTCATGAGCTCAATTTCACAGAATTTTACAGAAAGAAAGGTACAATAGCATATCATTCATGTCCTGAGACACCTCAACAGAACTCAGTGGTTGAAAGATAACATCAACACCTTCTAAATGGTGCAAGGGCTCTAATGTTTCAATCTCAATTTCCTATCAAGTTCTAGAGTGAATGCATATTAACAGTTGCTTTCTTAATCAATAGGTTACCTGCTCAGATTTTGCAGAATAAATCACCATTTGAGCTCTTATTGCTAAAACATCCTAATTATCAGTCCTTGAAGGTGTTTGGGTGTTTGGCTTATGCATCTCCAACTCCACAACAACGTCATAAGTTTGCTCCTCGTACAAAATCTTGTGATTTTTTATTGGATATCCAACAGGATACAAAGGCTATAAATTGTTAGATCTTGAAACTCATAGTGTCTTCATATCCAGACATGTGATTTTTCATGAAAATCTATTTCCTTTTGGAAATGCTGCAGACAATTTACAATATGAAGATGTTTTTCACTTAAAACCTGAATCTTCACCAGACAATTGCACTATGGCTTCTCCAATTATCAACATTCCACCCTCCACACTTAATATTCCACCTGTTATATCTCACAAACAACCAAGTCATCTCGAAGACTATCATTGCTACAGTTTGGAGACAAAGGCTCTTTATCCGATGTCAAATATCATCTCATATTCAAAGTTAACGCCATCTTATATTCCATACATCATGGCTATTAGCAAAGACATTGAACCTTCTACTTACACTGAAGCCAAGAAACATAAAGAATGGATTGAAGCAATGGATAAAGAGATCACAGCTCTTGAAGCCAATAACACTTGGTCAATATGTTCTTTACCACAGAACAAACATGCAATTGGTTGCAAATGGGTCTAAAAAACAAAATATAATTCATATGGTTCTTTGGAAAGGTACAAGGGACGTTTAGTTGCCAAATGTTACACACAAAAGGAAGGCTTGGATTATGTGGATACTTACTCACCTATTGCAAAGTTAACTTCAGTAAAACTTTTACTTATAGTTGCTGTGAAATTAGGTTGGAGTCTATCTCAAATTGACATTTTAAATGCATTCTTGAATGGAGATTAACATGAAGATATCTATATGAAGATTCCACCTGGGTGTAAATCTCAACATGCTTCATTACCACCCAATTCTGTATGTAAACTCCAAAAGTCCTTATATGGCATGAAACAAGCTTCAAGGCAGTGGTACAAGAAATTTTCCGATTCTCTTCATCAATTGGGTTTTCTCAGAAAGGAATCTGACCATACAATATTCACAAAGCTAAGGGATTCTACAATCTTGATAGTCTTAGTTTATGTTGATGACATAATCATTGCAAGCAATGATGATTCTGCAACTGCAGATTTGAAATTACAGCTTCAACAGCACTTCAAACTTCGTGATTTAGGTCCATTGAAGTACTTTCTTGGTCTTGCGATAGCAAGATCAACTGCTGGATTATCCATTTGTTAAAGAAAATATGCATTAGAACTTTTGGATTCAGCATGAATGCTTGGTTGTAAGCCATCCTCCATACCAATGGAACCAAACCAGAAACTTGCAAAGGATGAAGGTGCTCTATATGCAGATAAGGTTTCATACAAACGTTTGATTGGTAAGCTGAGTTACTTGACAATCACAAGACCGGATATATGCTTTGCTGTCCAGAAGCTGGCCAAATACACATCTGCTCCTCGTGAACCACACTTCAAGGCAGTTCAAAAATTACTTCAGTACATCAAAGGCACAATTGCTCATGGTTTGTTTTATTCATCTGATTCAAACCTTGATTTAACTGCTTTTGCTGATGCTAATTGGGGGGCTTGTTTAGACACAAGGAGATCGGTCTCTGGATATTGTATGTTTCTTGGAGATTATTTGATATCTTGGAAATCAAAACGTCAAAAGATGGTTCTCATTCATCTGCAGAGGCAGAATTTAAGAGAATGTCCTTGGCTGTTAAAGAGATCATTTGGCCACGCAATGTGATACAAGATTTGCATCTTCCAATCAATACTCCAACTTCAATGTATTGTGACAACATGGCTGCGATTCATATTGGCAATAATCCAGTGTTTCACGAGAGGACGAAACATATAGAGATGGATTGTCATTCAGTCCGGGAAAGAGTGGATACAAGTATTCTGAAATTACTTGATATCCTGACAGATTCACAAGTCGCAGACATTTTAACTAAACCTCTTTATCCAGCACAGTTCAAGAATCTTTTGTCCAAGCTTGGAATAAAAAACCTTTATACTCAAGCTTGAGGAGGCCTATTAGAGTGGTTTAACAATCGGTTAAGTGGTTAAAAGAGTAGTTAAGTTGGTTACTCTGTTTCGAGTATGTTACAAGTCTGTTACTCTGCTTTTAGTATGTATATAAGTAACTTGTATTCAACACTTTTACAATTGAGAAAGTTTCACATTTACATCAAATCTAATAACTAATATCTTAACTTTAAGTGATGATTGGTTGGATTGTATGATTTTTCTACCTCTATTAAATAAATTTTACAATTTTCAAGTATCCAATCAATTTTAGATTTTGTCGTATATTTTATATGTTTTTACATTTTTGAAAACGTACAACTATATTTTTTATGTTTATGTTTTTTTAATACAACTATATAAACTTTTAAAGACGGTAGATTTTCTTCTACATAAAAGGTAAATTACATTAGTTATTTTAAAAACTAAGTTAAACAGAAATTAATATAGAGTACAATCCAATCACTCTACTCCGTTTCACTTCATTTGTAATATTTGTCTATCTCAAATTTTGGTTGGACCTAAAATAAAAAATTAAATGAACAAAAAAAATATAGAGCTTTTGCGTCAAACTTTTACTTTCTAATTAATTTGGATCGAGAAAATAAAAACCAAACATATATCAATATTGTTTGTTCTTCTTGAGTTCAAGACTAGATAAAAAGAAAATATTATACGAAATATAGAAAATTATAGAGTATCGTCATAAATAAAAAAGATTGAAAGATACTCTTCAAAAAAAAGAGAAAAAGAAAAGAATATTTGTTTGTTTTCCACGATAACAAAAAAAAATCACAAAAAAGGACATTGAATATTTGTTTTTTAATGGATTTACTAATTGTGATTTTCAAACATAAATTCCAAAAATACTATATATTTAAAAAAATTTAAAAAACTATATTTTTTTCAAAAATATTATAAAAATACTTTTTTTAAATAGAACAAAATAAAAAATAAAAATTTAAACCTTAAAAACTCAAACCCAATCATACTACTTCAGACTAAACTTTAAATTATATTTAGTAATCCAAAACCCAAAATTTTAAATTATAAATTTTTAAAATTCATTTTTTTAAGTTTATAATATTTTAAAACAGTAAGAATGAATGGTATTTTGAAATATGATATTTTTAAAATTTAAACTATTTCAAAGAATTCATCTTTAATAAAAGCAAAATTAAACATAATTTAATAACAGAATTGCGAAATTATGATGGGATTAAAAAGCTATTTCCTTTAGATTCGATGATCGAGTTGAGAAGCGGCCAGTCAATATCACGAAATAGTTTGGTGAATATATCTCTCTATCTCTTAGGGTTTAAGGTTTAAGACCCTCCGAGAAAATTGGATTCACGCTAACAGATTCTGATTCATCAGATCGCTTTCGGTCATTTGTGATTTCCTCTAAGATCACCGAATCACTCAATTTCGAGAAACTTGTTAGTAAAATTCCTTTTTTTCTTTCTATTGTTCTAGGATTTAACCACTTGGGGCTTTAGAATCAGTAAGATCAATTTCACCGCTTTATCAAAAGTTGAATGCCTTATCGACTTGGCTCTAATCTCACTGTTCTCAAATTGAATTTCTGATCTTGTTAAAAGCTATTCGTGGGGGGCTTTGGCGCATAAAGCAAAGCCAAGATCTGTAATGGATGTCTCAGGTTCTTCTGCAAATCAACAATCGGAAGAAGACAATGAAGTTGATATCTTGGAGTGTGGAAATTGGGAAGATGAGTTTCAAGAAGAAGAAGAGATATTGTCTGAAGCCTCTTCGAGTTCTTTTGGTGATTCAATGTGTGCTCGTGATGATGATGTTGATGGAGAAGGAGAAGAAGCACAATCGATGTTAATCAGAGATTTTCCATTGAATGATTTTTTGGGAATAAAGAAGAAGAAGCTAAATGATGATTGGAGGCGATTTTCTCAGCCTCTAATGTGGAGATGCAAGTGGTTAGAACTTAAGGTTAAAGAAATTGAGTCTCAAGCAAAATGTTATGAGAAAGAAGTCAAAAATTACTATGAGAAGTCGGGCTTGATTCCGGATGAGGTTTTCAAGAGAAGAAGAAGGAAACGAGTTGAAGAAACAACAGATGTTGCAGCGTATATGCTCAACCATCATTTTTACTCTTATGCCGGTATTAACTATTGACATTGCACCTTTCTTTTTTAATTGAAACGAAACTTTGTAATGATCTTAACTTTGTTTACAGGGAAGAGGAAGCCTCAGTATCCTGATCCAGGTGAGAGATCTTATACACATTGTTCTGTTTCCCCAAAATTAGATACTAAAACTTCAATATTCATGGTAGATTGTGGTACAGGCCGGAATGCTACGAGCAAGGAAGATGATAATTGTGTTATTTCTGGATTAGATTATTCTGATTGTTTCTTAGCAAAGATTCTGTGTAAGATTGATGAGGTGCAGGAACGATCAAAAAGATTGAAGAAGCGTGTTGATCACTTGACCATCGAATCTGAAGCTGACTTGAAGCAACAAGAAGAACCCTTAGCTCGTAATCAAAGAGAAGTAACTGTGCAAATTGGAAGGCAGCGTATATCTGCTGATCATAGCGAAGATCTATTGATGACTCAAGCTCCTCCTGCCATTCAAATTCAAATTGGTGGGCAATGTTTGATTAACAATTCTCCACTTTCGTCGGGAGGTTTAAGATTTCACACTATCCTCGAAGATGTAAGAATCGGTTTTTAACATTTTCCTTTTTGTTTTTGAGTACAAAAGCTTTGAATGGTTGTTATTTGTGCAGCTGCTGATTGACGAATCAGAGAATGAAACAGAAACAGGCGAAGAGAATTTCGATCATTTCGCAAAGCTTATGGATCATATTAGAGGTGTGCCTTCTCTATCACCAGAAGAAGGAGAAGAAGAAGAAGATGCAGAAGAAGATCATATACCAGTCAGCAAGAGGCATAAGACATCTCACTGAAGCTCACTCTCTATGTCTGTGTATAGTCTCTATCTACTAACTCTTTGTCACACAATACGTTTCAGAGATAAATCTTGCCATAGAAAATTTTCCTCGTTTTATATCATGTGTTGAGAGTTTAGAGACCCTACATGACTTCATAATCTCAAGCATTTTTAGAGCTTTTTCTTGTGGACCACGCTGATTAAGTGTACCTAGCTTTATAACATAGAAAACCAAAACCTTCTGTTTCTTTTTCCAAAGAAATACTTATGTAAAAATACACCATGGTGAAATATATTATGTATGGTGCTGTTCTTTTGCCTACACCGATCGGTAACTGCAATCAACGATATGCTTTGCCTACACCGATCGGTAACTGCAATCAACCATATGTTGTACAGTTGTTGCGACTGTCGCGACAGATAAACGAATAAGACCTATATATATTTGCTAGGGTTAATCATGTTTACATTAATTTTTATATTGTAAATATGATCAACTGATTAAAGGAATTTATTTATATTAAATAGTTAAGAGTAATTCCTTGAAACACCATCAAAAGAAGTTCAAATTCCAAAAATACCACACACTCCCAAAATTTCCAAAAATACCACACACTCTCAAATGTTCCAAAAATACCACAAACATAAAAAGTGAATTTTAAGAGTTTAAAATTTAAAATTTTGGGTTTGGGTTCACTAAATAAAAATTTAGGGTTTAGTTTTGAAGGGGTAGGGTTTGGTTTGGGGGTTTTTGGATTTAAATTTGAAGTTTTAAAGCTATTTCAAATTTGTGGTATTTTTGGAACAAAAACATTTATGTGGTATTTTTGGGAAAAAATGTGGTATTTTTGGAACTTTTGGGAGTGTGTGGTATTTTTGGAATATACTTAACTTTTTGTGGTATTTTTGAGAATGTCCCAATAGTTAATGGTTACATAAATAATAAATAAGAGCTCATAGATCTATTTATCTTCGATATAAATAAAAGTGTAAATTCTATATCTACTCACATTAAAAATCCAAAATATAAAGACATGGATGGTGAGAAAAAGAAGATTTTATAAAATATATCTAATATAATGACTATATTGATTTTGAGATTATGTAGTTTATATATTACTCTTAAATATATGAATATGATGTTTTGAGATCACATGGCTTTTAAATATTAATATATATATATATATATTTTAAATATTGATATATATATGATTGTTATAATCATAGGGCCTATTCTTTTTATAGCCGCCGACGATTGCGGCAAGAGTGATGAGCGGAGACCAAAATTACAATGAATTACTTACTCACTTAATTCTTAAGTGTGTTGAGAGGTGTCGCTGGTTATTAATAATGACATCGTATTTGTATTTACGATGTATCGCCGTGATTATTAGCGACAACTTTTGTCAACGGCAACTTACGTAGCGACAAACAAAAGCGACATCTTCTTCTATTTTCATTGTAGCTTTGGTCTCCGTTTGTCACCGCTATCGCTATTGCTATCGCTATCGCTATCGCTATCGCTATCGCTATCGCCATCGCCATCGCCATCGCCATCGCCATCGCCATCGCCATCGCCATCGCCGGTGGTTGAAAAAAGAAGAGGCCCATAATTGTTTGTTATTGTGTAAATTTATTTTGTAAAGTTATAATTAGTGTTGGATACGGTGATAGTGTGAATATTTTCTTTTCAAATTATAGCCTTAATTAATATTTAATTAATATGTATAAACATTATTTTTAGTTAGCTTTTGTGGGATATGGGCTCAAGTTCCCAGGCCCGGTCCATGAACAAGCCCACAAGCAAAAGGAAGAGGTAGCAGCCCACCCCGCTGGCGCGTCAGGACGCGCGCAACCAGCCGCCTCAACAGTACGTCTACAGTCCCCTAGGCGCGGCGTACAGTGCCCTACTGGCTATATCGCCGCATGAACAGAAGGCCTATCAAGCTACACGTAATGATGACGTGTCGACTATAAATAGAAGACCATCTCGAAGTGGAAAGGGGTTGGATTTTAGAGAGAGAANTATAAATAGAAGACCATCTCAAAGTGGAAAGGGGTTGGATTTTAGAGAGAGAAACTCTAAGAGAGCTATTTTGGACGACCTTCCACTCTGTCGACGAGCTAAGATCCTTTTGTAAACGTACATTATCTAAAGCGCGTCGGAACTGTCGACGCGCCCGTTAACAATTTGTAACCCTCCTTTATCAAATACGAACCTAAATCTTCGGATCGACGATCCTAGATCGAACAGTTTATATGTTTTTTTCTTGTGACCCTGTCTCCATGTAGATCACTGATCATATCCTTTTCTGAGTGGTTCCTATGAACATGATTTTGAGCACATGTTTTTGTGTCTGATTATGACCTGTCAGTCACATCGGCTTTTTCTGAGTTTCAACTACTTGATCGTTAGACACTTGGACATGATTTAGTATTAACCCCTCTGGTTTATATCCAGAATCATCAAACATAACATTCAATGTTTCCATTACTGTCTTGGTCCTTTTTTTAAATACCCGATAAGTTGTATTGGTGGTTAAGTAACCGAGAAACATGCCCTCATCACTTTTTGCATCAAACTTCCCAAGCTGGTCTTTGTCATTTAGGATATAACATACACATCCAAACACATGAAAATAACTCACACTTGGTGATTTTCCCTTCCGCATTTCATATGGTTTCATAGTGGTTCCTTTTTGAACATACACTATGTTTATGATATAATAGGATGTATCGACAGCTTAAGCCCAAAAGTGCTTCGCAACTTGATTTGCATGCAGCATGGCACGAGCCATTTCCTGTAGTGTTCGATTATTCCTTTCAACCACACCATTCTGTTGAGGTGTTCTTGGTGCTGAGTATTGTTGTTGTATGCCATGTGCCTCACACAGCTTATCAAACACTTCATTTTGGAATTCTCCTCCATAATCACTACGAATTGCCTTGATTCCCCATTTTTAATTCTTAAGTTGGAATACCAATATTTTGAAGCTATCCATCGCTTCTGATTTCTCACGCAAAAGCCGCGCCCAAGTGAATCTAGTGAAATCATCAACAATTACCAAAATATACTTCTTCTTGGACAGACTTTCTACTTGAATCGGTCCCATAAGATCCTTGTGTAACAGATCTAGAGCTTTCTTTGAGAGAATATCTTGAGTAACTGTGTGTTGCACCTTGAAATTTTTGCCTTTTGCACACAATCCACAAACAAACATATCATCACTCTTTAGCTTGGGAATTCCTCTAACAAGTTCTTGATTGGCTACATTTGTTAATGTGCTGACATTAATATGCCCGAGTTTCTTGTGCCATAGCTCTAGTTGACTCATTACACGGCTGTGAAAAAGCTGTTTTGCTGTCGCCACATGTAGCCGTTATTCCCAGACCCGATTCCTCTTAGTTGTACTCGACTAGCTTCATCTACTGCTTGACAGGCTGATTTCATGAAAGTAACAGCCAACCCTTCATCACATAGATGACTTATGCTAATTAAATTCGCAGTCAGACCTTTAACCAGATACACATTCTTGTTTCACCCTTGCCTATAATTTTACCTTTGACTCCTCCTCCAAATGTTACCTTTCCCGAGTTAATCTCTGTAAAATTCATCAGTTCATCTTTGCTTCCTGTCATATGTCTTGAACACCCACTATCAAAATACCACTATGTTGCATATGCTTCATTACCACTTTTGGTTGATCATCACTTCAGTCTTCATAGCCACTTCTGATTGAGCTGAGAAACAGGTCAATTCTACTGGTTGAACATCATCTTCAGATTGTTTGAATGACTCAACTTGTGCTAAGAAACAATACAACAAGTCTTTTTTGACCCATGCCATGTTGTAGCAATCCTTATCAGGATAATAGTCTCTATAACATCGGATTTGATACATCATGGCTTCCCAGCGGTAACACTGATCTTTGTAGTGTCCTGGTTTTCTGCAGTAGAAACATAGCTGATCTCTGACTTGTCGTGTATGATAGTACCCTTGGTTTCTTGGTCGCCAGTTTTGATTGTTGTGTCTTCTATTGGTGATGGCTTTAACAATTTGATGTTCCTTCACAAGTTTTGTTGCATGACTGACTGGCGATTTGACAAACGATGTGGATCCTTTAGTATGTCCTTGATATCCTAACCCATAATTTAGGTCGTTGTCTCTCCCCATTGCAAGTACTTTGTCAAGATCTTTGGTACCCTTAGTCATCATTTTAATGTTTTTAAAATGTTCACTCGATCAAGATTCATGTGCATGCATCATGCCTACAACTTGATTGAATTTCATGTCGTCAGAGTCCTTGGCTACTTGTATGGTTGATTTCATCGATTCGAACTTATCAGACAGACTACGAAGAAACTTCTTGACCAACTTCTTTTCTTTGTAGTATTTTCCTAGTACTTTAGCTACATTGGCAATGGATGAGTTCTTCCCGCTGAACTCTTCAATTGTTTCATCTTCTCCCATCCTCAGGTTTTCAAAATCTGATGCGAGCATGTCAATCCTTATTCTACGAACATCACTTGTTCCTTCGTATGTTGCATGTAATGTATCTCATGCATCTTTTGTTGTAGTGCATCCTTGAACTCTTTTGAATTCGTCTTTAGTCAATGAAATCCAAATTGTTGTGAGAGCTCTTGAATTATATTTTGACATGGTTTTTTCTGCTACTCTCTATTCAGCTTTTGGTTTTGCAACCATCACACCATCTTCATTCTATATATGTGGAGCTGTCCAACCATCCTCGACCATTGTCCAGACATCTTCATCAATTCCCTTGATGTGCCCACGTATGTGAACCTTCCACCAACCAAAATTATCAGGATCCAACACAACACTGCGTGTAGTTGGTTGCTGCAAGTTGTCCATCTTCAGGATCTTACCAGTTGAAAGTGTAAACGGACTAACAACAATCAAATCTTCTTAAAAACATGTCCTTTTTTAAGATAAACACAATATATCATGTTCTTTATTCACTGGATTTATTTCTCTTAATCTTTGACTCTCTGTCGCTCGGTTCGCTCAATCTCATAGACACGAAAACACAATCTCACATAGCTCAATCTCTCAAAATAGTCGACTAAAAGAACTAGAGAGCCTCTATTCTACTTAACATCCTATTTATATTAAGATCTAAACCTAAACCTTCTCATCAAGTCATATATGTTCTTTCCACAAGTTTTTATTTTTATTTTCAAGCTTGTTTCTTTTTTTCGTATCTTTTCTTCCATTTATTTGTTGTTTGCATATCAAACTGCTATTCTTCCTTTTTTTTATTTTTTCCTTTTATGATTTTGTACGTCGTTCCTTTTACATCTTCAGTTTTATGTATGTATGTGAATACATATATTATGTGATGTATGAATTTATGAGAAACATAACTAATTTAGGAGTCTTAAATTTAACTTCTTCATTTTTTAAAACGAAAATCAGACGTGTGTAAGTATGGAAAGAAGAGTTGATTTGCATATTTTAATTATATGATTTTATATCTAAAACAAAAAATCAGACGTGTGCAAGTGTGGAAAGAAGAGTTGATTTGCAAATTTTAAGTATTTGAATTTCTTATGATGTAGATAGAGTTAGTTACACCATATTTCAAATTTGGAAGAAAACTAACAAATAAAAAAGGAATCGGTCTGGAGACCTCCTAATCTAAAAGTATTAATTAGGTAACTATTGTTATCTAACTTTTCAACAACAACAAAAAAAAAACAAATTATTATGTAGTGAAGTAGTTACAGATTAATTGAAAAATAAAATGAACAGAAAATTGAAGTTGGTTCATGACAAAGTCGATTAGTGTTGATATGAACGGAAACATGAATGTTAAAGGATCGAAGAAATGTATAAATATTAGAAGATTTATAACATACATATCATACGTTTCAATTATTATTAAAATATAGATTAAGTATAAATTGTTAAAAACTTACTAAATAAAAAACTATATTAAATATAAAATTATGGAGTGATATATA
>OVBE01004106.1:0-24684 GCA_900406425.1 Iberis pinnata | reverse complement strand
TCTTGGATCTTGGGTCTTGCTTCAGGTGGTATCCGGATTCGAGTTGGTCGGGTTGGAGCGTGTTCGCATTCGGGTGGTTGAGTGCACAATCGATCCGGACTAAAGGGTGCTTGCTTGGGGTCGATCCAGATTTGTTGCGTCCAAACTTCGTCTAAGGTTGGGATCGATCCCGGCGTTGAGTTCCTGAGATTGATCCCGGCGTTGAGTGCCTGAGATCGATCCTAACACAAGTGAGATCGATCTCATATGTTGTCTTCTTAGTCCTGTTTCGTCTTCGTGCAATTCCTTGGCTTTGTTTGAGACTTCACCAGAAACGTTGGAAACATGACTGCGGGATCGATCTTGTTTCGTTGCCGAACTGCCTGAGATCGATCTAGTTTTGTTCCAGGATCGATCTGGAGTGATTGAGATCGTTTTTGCATTAATTTGAGATCGATCCCAAAGGTGCTGAGTGGGATCAATCTTGTTTCGTTGCCGGATTGCCTGGGATCGATCCTGCATTGAGCTGGGATCGATCCTGCAGGTGCTTAGAGGTAAGTTCAGTCTATTCCAATGTTGAATCCTGAGTGCTAAGTCCATTCGACGTCAAGTGCTGTTTTTCTGAAATTTCTCAAATCATTCCCAAAAATACCTGAAAGTCCTGAAAAACCTCCAAAATGCGTGCATATGCAAATTCTAATGCAAAATTCCTAAAAATACTAAACTTAGTGAAATCAACCATAAATGTGATGTATGCACGCTTTTAGACCTTAGAATCGATGCTAATTGATAAGTAAAAACCGTCAAAATTCAGAGTCATCAGGCACCAAGGCCAGATGGCTTCACAACTGGTTTCTACAACTATCATTGGGCTTTAGTTAAAGAGGCTACAACTGGTTTTGTTCATCACTTCTTCCACACCAATACTCTGCCACCTGGTCTTAATCACACCTATCTTTCACTTATACCCAAAATACCAAATCCTCATGAACCAAAGGATTATAGACCCATAAGCTTGGCCAATGTTGCATATAAGATAATATCCAAAATACTAGCCAATAGGTTGAAGCCATTATTGCATAAAATGATATCCATTAACCAATCAACCTTCATACTTGGAGAGGAAAATAACATATACTATCTTAATAGCTCAAGAGTTGCTGCACTCTTTAACCACTAAAAAAATGTAAACACCCATTCTTGGCTCTTAACCACTAAAGGCCTTTCCTGACGTTTATGATGCACAAATTTGGGTTTAGTGATGTTTGGCATGTATCTCATCACCCACTTTTTCAGTAGTGATAAATGGGATCTCCTATGGTAATATACATCCTTGAAATGGCATAAGGTAGGGAGATCCCATCTCATCATACCTATATTTTATTGTATCTGAAGGACTTTCTTTCCTCTTGCAGGATTTGGTAAGGAGAAAACAAATGCAAGGCTCTAAAGCTAGTCTTTATGGTCTTGAAGTCTCCCAATTTCTTTTTGCTGATGATTGTTTAATCTTCTCTAAGGCAAATAACACAAAGTGTAGATATATTAAGGAGATGCTTCAACTATATGGCAGGCTCTCATGTCATAATTGAAGGAAACAAAGAGTTTGATAATTGTAAGGATAAAAGCTTCATTACTTAACTAGATGGCTTATAAAGCCTTACATTGAAAGAGCTGAAAAACAGGTACCACTATGATCCACTAACCAACTAAATGACTCAATAACAAGACTTGATCAACTCCTGTAATTAAGCTAAAATAAATAACATAACAATTAATAAAACACCAACAAATTCCTCCCCAAAAACTGAAAGTCACTGCAAAGTTTCAGTTTAAATTTCCAGCTTTTGGACTCCAATCATGCTTCTTAGCTTCTCAAATTGTTCCAGCTTTATAGGTTTTGTCAAAATATCAGCTGCTTGATTGCTTGTCCCAACATACACCAGCTTCAAGACTCCATCATTTACCAAATTTTGAAGATAATGATACCTTACATCAATGTGCTTAGTCCTCCTATGCATAACTGGATTTCTTGAAAGCTTGATTGCAGAACTATTGTCACACATGATATCAAGACATTCAAAGTTTCCAGCTCCCATTTCTTGTAGAATCCCTTTTAGCCAAACACAGTGACATGTTGTTGATGTAGCAGCCACATACTCTGCTTCTGTAGAACAGAGAGTCACAATAACTTGCTTACGGGAACTCCAACAGATTGCAGAACCATTAGCCAAGAACACATAACCTGAAGTGCTCTTTCTATCATTCAAGTCCCTTGCATAATCACTATCTGTGAATCCCACTACCTCCATGTTTGATACTTTCTTGTAAAGGATTTCATAGTATGTTGTTCCACTCAAATATCTCAGTACCCTCTTAGCTATCACCATGTGCTCTTCTCTAGGATCAAACATAAAGCGAGCAATCAAACACACTACAAACATCAAGTCAGGTTGAGTTACAGTGATGTACATCAGACACCCAACTAGCTGTTTGTAGAGTTTTGCATAAACTCTTTCTCCTCCTTCTCTGGAAATCACAGTACCTGGCACAATAGGATTTTTGACAGAATTGCAATTCTCCATATTGAATCTTTTAAGTACCTCTTTTGCATATTTCTTCTGTGTGATGTGTATGCCATTCTTCCCTTGATGCACTTCTACTCCAAGAAAGAACTTCATCTTTCCCATGTCTGTCATCTCAAATTGTTGCTGCATAGAAGCTTTAAATTCCAAACACATCTGTTCATTACTTCCAATGTACACAAGATCATCTATATAAAGACTTACCACCAACAAATTGTTCTAAGATTTCTTCAAGAAGAGTGTATGGTCATAGCTGCTTTTCTCAAATCCCTCTTTCTTAAAGTAACCTTCAATTCTACTAAACCAAGTCCTTGGTGATTGTTTTATCCCATATAAGGCTTTCTTCAACCTAAAAACCTTATCTTCTTCCCCTTCTTTGACAAACCCTTCTGGTTGATCTACATATACTTCTTTTGTTAGCTCTCCATACAAAAAATCACTCTTCACATCAAGTTGATGAACACTCCATCCTCTCTGAGCTGCAACTGCCAGTAAGCTTCTTATAGTGTCCCAACGAGCTACTGGTGCAAAGACTTCAGTGTAATCTACACCTTCTGTTTGAGTGTAGCCTTTTCCAACCAAACAGGCTTTGCATTTTTCAACTTTTCCCTCCTCATTCAGCTTGGTTTTATACACCCATTTCACGCCTATTACCTTTGCTTTTGATGGCAGAGACACAAGCTCCCAGGTGTTGTTTCTTTCAATGGATTGCATCTCATTTTCCATTGCCTTTAACCACTTTTGTTCTTTTGCTGCTTCATCATAGAATACTGGATCTTCTGAAGAGATATACAAGTCAAAATGAGCAGATTCTTCCTCCCCTAACTCCTCACCACTCATAAAATCTCGCATCCAGGCTGGTGGTTTTTTTTCTTCTTCTTGAACTCTCTCCAATCTCAATTTCTCTGACTTCAGGTACATTGTCTGCTGTGTTTTCTGGTTCTGCCAAGATATCTTCCCCTTCTATCACTTATGTATTGTTCTCAGTTCCATTTGAGCTACCTTCATCTACTTGATCATTATCTTCCTCATCTGTGTCTTCTCCATCAGAGAAATTATCACAATTACTGTCATCTCCCCAAGCCAGAGTAGTTGAGTCAGATTTGCTCAATTTCCAATCCCATTTTCCATCTTCTTCAAATATAACATCTTTGCTTACAATAATTTCTTAGTTACTGGATTGTACAGACGATATGCTTTGGACTCATCACTCACACCAAGTAAGATACACTTGTGACTTCTATCATCCAGTTTGATACGCTTTTGTTCTGGTATATGCACATGTGCAACAGAACCAAAAACTCTGAAATAATCAACTCTTGGTTTAATACCTGTCCATCTCTCCTCAGGCACCATATCCTTGACAGACTAAGTGAAGCTTCTGTTCAAGACATGAGAAGTCCATCTTACTGCTTCAGGCCACATACTTCTTGGCATTTCCTTTTCTGATAATAGACAACGCACCATATTCATTATTGTTCTGTTTCTTCTCTCAGCCACTCCATTCTGTTGGGGTGAGTAAGCTGCTGTCAACTGTCTTTTGATTCCATTGTTGTTGCAGAATTTGCTGAAGATGTCTGAGGTGAACTCTCCCCCCTCTGTTCTTAAACACCGTATCACAGCCTTTGCTTCTTTTTCAACTACAGCTTTGAAGATCTTTAAAGCATTGAATGTCTCTGATTTCTCAACCAAGAAGTAGATCCATGTTTTTCGAGAGAAATCATCTACCAGTACAAGTAGATAACGATTCATTGCTTGAGATGCTGGAGTTATAGGCCTACACAGATCAGCATGTATCAACTCCAACCTCTCAGTGACTCTCCATTTGATTTTCTTTGGAAACTTTCCCCTCTGTTGCTTTCCTTTGTTACACACAGTACACACTTTACTTTCATCTTTGATGTTTGGTAATCCCTTTACCATTTCTTTCTTCTGCATAGTCTAAATGAACTTGTGAACCTCCTGTGCCATAAGGTTCCCACATCTTCATCTTCTATCTTGAGGCAGTTAGCAGGAGATGACTGCTTCAGTATATTCACAATGAACATGCGATTCTTTGTCATGGTTGTTTGAACATTGAGTCCCCTTTGAGCATGAAAAATTCTGGACATTCCATCTTCAATAATGATTGACAAATTCTTTTCCTGCAGTTTTCCAATACTTAGCAGATTGCTTGTTAAATTTGGGACAAAGTACACATATATTATGACTTGTAGGACTCCTTCTACTGATATTCGAATGTCCCCTTTCCCTTCTACCTTTAGCTTTGAGCTATTTCCCAGTCTTCCAGAATGAGTGAAACTCTCATCCATCTTCTCAAACCAAGCTTTTTCCCCTGTCATGTGGTTTGAGCACCCTGAATCCAGAAACCATACTCCAATTACTTCTTCTTTCTCTACTTCAGAATGTGCCATAAGCAACATTTCTTCTTCATCACCAAACTCAACATAGTTTGCTCCCTTTTCAAGACTTGAAAATTCATATTGATAGTGCCCCATTTTCCCCACACTTGAAGCACCTAATTGCAGATCTATTCATAAATCTGCCTCTTCCTCGTCCCTGATACCTACTACCTCCTCTTTTGTAGTTCCATCTTCCTCTTCCTTGAGCATTCCTTGGCTCATGTTCAACCTGCAAGACTTGTTCTTCACCATTCTTTTCAACAACCTTGCGTTCATGTAACTGAAGTGATGCTGTTGCATTTCATCTACCGTGAGGTTATCTATATTCTTGGATTCTTCAATTGAGCATACCACATAGTTAAAGTTTTCAGTGAGACTTTTGAGAATATTTTCAACAATCTTCACATCTTCCATGATTTCACCACAATTGCGCATATCATTTACTGTTTCCAGCACTCTTGCAAAGTAGTTTGTCACAGTTTCACCATTCTTCATTTACAGAGTCTCAAAAGTTCTTCTCAGCCTCTGCAGTTGTGCCCGTTTCACTCTGGCATTACCCTCATGCTTGACTTTCATTGAGTCCCACAATTGCTCACCCGTCTCCTTCTGAGTGATAGTTTTCAAAATGGTTTTGTCAATTGATTGGAACATATAGTTCTTAGCTTTCAGATCCTTTAGGCGTGCCTCATCAAGTAGCCATTGTTGAGCCTGAGTAGGAACATCAAGTGTTCTTAGCTCCTCATATCGAGATTGGATAACACTCCAATATTCTTTTGATCGCAGAAGGTTCTCCATAAAAGGCTCCAATGATCATAATCTCCATCAAATCTTGGAATGATTCCTGCACTGAAGTTTCCCGAATCTCCCATCTCTCTTTGTTAGTGATTTCGCTCTTATACCAAATGAAGGAAACAGAGAGTTTGATAATTTCAAGGATAAAAGATTCATTACATAACTAGATGGCTTATAAAGCCTTACATTGAAAGAGCTGAAAAACAGGAACCACTATGATCCACTAACCAACTAAATGACTCAATAACAAGACTTGATCAACTCCTATAATTAAGCTAAAATAAATAACATAAACATTAATAAAACACCAACAATAATGTGAACTTCCAAAAGTCCTCTATCCTCTTTAGTCATCACTGTTCTGTCAATATAAAACACATGATTCAAAATATTACCCAAGTAACTAGAATTGGAGGTTTTGGGAAATATTTAGAAATGCTTGATATAGTTGGGAGAAGTAGAACTGATTTGTTTTCATCTATTATTCAAAGGGTTAAAATGAAAGTTAGCAATTTGTCCACAAAATTTCTCTCAAGGGCAGGAAAGGAAGTATTGTTAAAAGCAGTTGTTCAAGCAACCCCTGCTTATCTCATGTCTTGTTATATTTTACCAAATACTTTACTTAAACAAGTGACCAGTTTGATGAGAAAATTTTGGTGGAGTATTTGTGCAGATAAACACAAAATTAATTGGGTTTCCTAGAAGAAAATAGCAAGGCCTAAATATGTTGGTGGCCTGAGATTCAAAGATTTAGACGACTTTAATCTGGAATTGGTGGCCAAGCAGAGCTGGAGAATATTAACAGAGCCAGACTCTCTCCTTGCAAAGGTATTTCAATCAAAATACTTTCTCAACTCCTCTATTTTAGACTATGAAATTAAATCAGTGCCTTGCTATGCATGGAGGAGTTTACATAGAGGATTACAATTAATCAAACAAAATGTTCAGTGGGTTTTGGGTGATGGGCAAAGGATAAGAATTTGGAAATATAGGTGGTTACCAAAGGATAATTATTCACCTGCAATCCACACTATCTCTATTTTAAGTCAAGATGCAAGGGTTAGGGAGTTACCCCAACCAAATGGTCTTGACTGGTGTCCTCTTAAAGTTAAGCAAAATTTCCATCCTGATGATGTGTAATATATTCAAACTCTAAGACCATCATTAATGGGTTTTAGTGACAAACCAATATGGCCTCATACTAGTTCAGGGACTTATAACGTTGAATCAGGTCACTCAACAAGCATTGATCCTTCCTCTCCACCTATCCTTGGTCTATCTAAGTCTCTTTGGAAGCTTTATATCCAGCCAAAACTCCATCATTTTCTCTGGAGGTTAATGCATCAGAGTTTGGCAATTGGTACATCGCTTCAGAGAAGAAATATACGATGTGATCCTACTTGTCAGCTTTGTGGTAAAGCTCCATAATGCATTAATCATCTCTTCTTCTCTTGTAGAGTTACTAAAGAAATCTGGGAATTAGCTCCTCACTTCTATAGCTCATATGTTATATTCATAGATGATCCTCTTCATAACCTTCAACAACTCATTGGAATTTCAGCCGGATTTTCAACATCTACAAAAGAATTTGCAGCCTATTTACTATGGAGAATCTGAAAAGTCGTAATGACTTAATGTTCAATGGTCATAGATGGAACATTCCGGAGATAATAAACAAGGTTATTTTAGATTATTTCCAATGGCAATCTATTCATCATGACCAAGTCAAGTTACATGGGACTAATACTGATATGTCTAGTTCTTCACAATCTGGAGTTTATTGCTTAACTGATCATTTTGTTCTGTCCACAGATGCATCATAGATTCTCCATAGAATCATATTGGCATTGCTTGGATATGGAGTTTCAAAGTAATTTGGTTGCATATGGATCTTCATCAATGCACCATGCTCCATCAGTTTTCGTTGCAGAGGCAATTGCTTTAAGAGAAGGCCTAAGACAGATGCTTAGTATGGGTTACTCTCGATTCAAAGTCAGGAATGACTGTCAAAGACTGATGTCCCTCCTCCAAATATTTCATCAAAGATCTCAACCACAAGCAATTTTGCAAAACAAAACTACCAATGTGTTGCAAGATATATTATCGTTAGCATTATTATGTTTAGTAAATCATTTTGATTATGTTCCACGAGATCTACTCTCTGATGTTGACACTCTTGTTGTTAATACCCGTAGACATCAATCACTTTATTTGTAAAACTACTACTTTAAATTATAATATATATTTGATGACAAAAAAATATCTGAAAGTGACAAGAGAATATAACATCATCTTTCTATTCATTACCAAATCTACACCAACACAATAAAACTAGTAAAAATAGAAAACAATTGAGAAATTTAACTCAAGAATAAAACAATTTCTTTACCTAAAATCAAGTCGAAATTAGGTAGCTAGCAACTAAATTTTAGCTAGAGAATAACAAGACACAACATAAATAAAAACCACAATCTCCCAATCACTGTCCTAAATCCATCAGAACCAGAACCAAAACCAGAGCCAGAACCAAAGCCAGAACCAAAGCCAGAACCAGAACTAGAACCAGAGCCAGAGCCATCGTTACATACCAATTTGTTATCATGGTATGTGCACACCGGCTTCTTCCTATACACATAAATAAACAACAAACTAACACTTAAATAAATATATTCTCCTTTTCTTTACATTTGAAGTTATTAATCAAACTTGATCAAAATAAACAAAAGGGGTTAAAGACACGAAACCTAGAGGAACAAAAAGAGACGACGTAATCAGCAGCAGAGCAAGTCACAATACTAGTTGGATCATCATAAGCATAACTATAAGCATTAGGACAAGCTTCTTTAAAGATCTTTGAGTAATAAGTTGGTTGACACATAACAGGATTCCCATAAGCTCCTCTACAACAATACTCATCTCTATCAAACACATCACATGCACTCCTACAAGATATCACTTTCCCGTTAGCTTTCACGGCCAGCTCCGGTGGACAATGTGGTCTCAAATCGGCGATACAACCTGTTGTTAGCGAAAAATATCTCACATCGAAAATATGAGCAAACAAAACACCAATATATATAGCACATATGGATTTATCCATTTATTTTCGTTTGATTTTTAGTTGATAAGTCATGACATTATATCTCGTGACATAAAAAATATTAGACATTCTCAAAATTACCAAAAAAATTAGGTGTATATCAAAAATACTACACACTTTAAATTTGTTTCAAAAATAACACAAAATTGTTTTTGTTCCAAATATATATCTAATATGAAATAGCTTTAAAACTTCAAATTTAAACCCAAAACCCCCAAAACCAAATTTTACCCCTTCAAAACTAAACTCTAAACTGTACTTAGTAAATCCAAAAATTTAAATTCTAAACCTTTATAATTTATTTTTTATGTTTGTGGTATTTTTGGAAGAAAAAAACAATTTAATAGATTTCTTGGAACATTTCGGAGTGTGTAGTATTTTTGGAATTTAATATTTTTTAGTGATATTTCAAGGAATTACTCTAAAAATATTAAAGAACCCGAATATAGTTGCTTCAGCCTACGTTCGATGTAAGTTAAGTTGTGTTAAGATTATGTTTCAGGCGTTCGTGGCTGAAGACCTCCGAAGTATAGTATGATTCATCTAAGAAATCCAAATTCGATTTTTAGGTTCTTTTAGTGGGATCAATTTTTTTGAGCTCTAGATAATATTGTATAATATTTTATCACTTTTATTAATAAGAAACCAGAGCATAGGGTATATGCTTTTCTTTTTGTTTATCATATTATTATTAGGGAAAAAACCTTAAAAATACACAAACTCTTTAACGTTTGCTCGTTTAATACATGAACTTGTTTCGTTGTTATCTCAAATTTTTATCTGTTTCCAATTTAATTCACAAACAATTCAAAATTAAAATTTTGTCTCAACTTGTTCAACCCTGTTTAATTTCAGTTTTGAATTTTTTATAAATTAAATTGGCAACGGATAAAAGTTTGAAAATTAATCTAACAACAAAACAAATTCGTGTATTAAACGGACAAAATTTTGAGAATTAATCTGACAACGAAACAAGTTCGTGTATTAAACGGACAAAAGTGAAAAAGTTTGTGTATTTGTAAAGTTTTTTTCTTTATTATTATTATTATCTCGCGGAGAATTCAAAACACATATAATACCTGCGACGGTGCAGTTTCCTTTTCCGTTCATCGGAGTAATCGACATTGGAAGATTAAACCCATCTACGAGACTCACGTCGTAGAAATCTTGTGCTACTAATGTGAACTCAGCGAGTGAAGCTGGTGGTTTTCCGGAAGCTGAGCATTTCAATGTTGAACCACATGAACCGGTTTCGCATGTACCGGTTCCGGTTTTGTCAAAATTACAACCGGTTCGTCCCCATATTCGACCTGACCAGCCTATTGGTGCGGTAAAGACAATGGATTGACCCGGTTTGAGTTCGAATCCTCCGCCGTTGAATTTTTCTCCGGGAGTTATCGCCGGCCATATGATTTGGTTACATAAGTTCACTATCGTGAATACTCTTGCTGATTCCGTCCATTTTGTTCCTGTTTATTAGATATTTTATGTGTTTCAATCTAGATATAGATAGATAATAAAAGTATAGAAAATTGGGTAATTAATAGAGTTTTCAGAAGTTTTATAATTTGTTAAAAGGATATTTTATAAAAATCTTCGTCGTTAGATATTTTTTCCGTAAATGATGAATGTGAATTGTTCGTGTAAATGATGAATTGTTTCTATGAATGATAAATGATTTATGTGAATAGTAAATTTGTTGTGTGAATAATGAATGCTTCGAGTATATGAACAAAGATACTTATTTTTTATATGAAAAACAAAAATACTTATTTTATAAATAAAAAAATAAAAATACATATTTTTAAAAATAAAGAACAAAATACTCAATTTACAAAATTACTCATAAAATACATATATACGAATACTTGGATATTGAAAAATATGAGAGAAAAATGAATGGTTTGTGTGAGTGAACAAAAACACTTATTTTTTAAATAAAAAACAAAAATACCTATTTCCAAAACTAAAAAGTACATATTTTCCAAAATAAAAAACAAAAAATACTTAATTTACATAATTACTCATAAAAATACTTGTATACAGATACTTAGATATTGAGAAATATTAGAGAATGAATCATCTATATACCTGATAATAATGTGAAAAATAGTAATAAGACCCTTGGTGGGAAATTGATACAAATTGTCATCTTTGGTGGAAAATATTTAATGATCAAATATTTCCTTCTTTTTTTTTTGTTGTTGTTGTTGTTCCAATTATGGTTGGGTTATTAGGGAACATTAGTAAAGTGAGATTGTCTTTTTTTAAGGAACTAAGAGAGCATAACTTGCATGGAGAGTTTTTAAGGAACTACTCTAAAAACTATAACCCAAAAACAAGTTAATGTTATGCGTTTCCTCCTACATGAAATGCAAGTATTCTTTGGGATGGTTTTTGGTTAAGGTAATCAAATCTAAAATGTTGGGAATTGAGATATATTTAGAGATGTTTATGCTTATGAATTTTTTCCGAGATAATAATAATATGATAATTTAATAAAAATGATTGAGGTAAATACTTTGTACTCTAAATTTTTTTTATCGATAAATGTGTTAAACATTATTTCGTAAAATTCTTTGTATAAGTTTTAAAATTCGATTCCACTAGTAAAACTTAAAAACTTTTAAAAAAAATCCTAGATAGACTGTATAATACTTCGGGTCCAACGGCTTCGGCCCCCAAACTCCCGAAACATAGAACTTAAGTCTCATAAAATTGACTTATATTCGTCTCATTTGACATTTTATTTCACAATATATATATATATATATATATATTGGTAATCATTTTTATTTTTTTATATCCATTTTTGCAGAGTTAAAAAAGCTATAAAGATGTTGGACAAAACAAAATAGCTATAAAGATGTAAAATGACGATTTCATCTCATTATAAAATTAATTTATTGGAAACAAATGGTTAAAATTTGATTTCATCTCATTATAAAATTAATTTATTGGAAACAAATGATTAAAATTTTATTTATGTATCTTTACTATCATAGTATGATTCTAAGTAGTTATGTTTATTTTGTATTATAGAAATTGATTATGGATCAAACATTATCTAACCAAATGTAATAAGAAAATCAATTGCAAAATTGTTTTTTGTCGTTGTTAATAAGATATGAAGAATTCATAGCTGAGATACTAACTTTTTTTTTCTATAGAATGAGTGATATTGTCAAATAGTTTATTTATCTTATTTTTTAAATGTGTTTAATGTATAACATTATTCTCTTAGTTATATTATGCATTTGATATGACTTTTTTTTTTGTCGGGAGGTGGGATAGTGATATTACTCGGTTTTAATGCATAATAGTGGGTATTTATGTTTGCTATTTTGCATTATTCCGAGTGTTTCCATTGCATATTTGGTATAATTTCATGATTCTAGGTGTTCGGGTCGTGTTAGAGTAAGTGATGACCCTGGATTTTCATGAATTTTACATATCAATTAGTATCAATTATGAGGTCTTAAAGCGTGCATACATCACATTTATAGTTGATTTTAGTAAGTTTATGATTTTTAGGACTTTTGCATTAGAATTTGCATATGCACGCATTTTGGAGATTTTTCAGGATTTTCAGGAGTTTTCGGGAAGGATTTGTGAGATTTCAGAAAAGCAGCACTTAACATTGAATGGAGCAGCACTTAGCATGAAATGGACTGGATCTATCCCATCACAAGCATGGATCGATCTCAAGCACTCCTGCATCAAGTCCATATCGATCCCGCACTCTCTTCAGATCGATCCCATCACAGCATGGATCGATCTCCACCCTTACCTCTATCTCTCTCTCTCTCTCTCTCTCTCTCTCTCTCTCTCTCTCTCTCTCATTCAAAGAAACTTGTGAAGTCTCAAACAAAGCTAAGGAAGTACAAGAAACAAAAGCTGAGCTAAGTATGGATCTATCAAACCTAAAGGCAGGATCGATCCCGCGCTCAAATGAGATTGATCCCACACTTGTCCGGATCGATCTTAGGCACTCAACTCCTGGATCGATCCCACTCTCAAACACGTCTCAGGTTGGATCGATCTCATTCAAGCGTCCCCAGCTCAGATCAATAACGCACTTACCAACTCGAAGTCAAACACACTCCAACCCGACCAACTCAAATCCGGATAGCACCTGAACCAAGGCCCAAGATCCAAGACAATGATAAGATTTTTGTCTTTAGTGCGAATTACGACTTTTCTTGGAACACTATAAAAGCCATAATTCGCCTCCATTTGCAACAAGCTTAGTTTTCTTTCCTTTTTAGGTTTTAGTCTTATGTTTTTATTTTTCTTTGTTGTTCTTCATGTTCTTGGTGTAAAAACCAAATTTATTTCAAGTTTTAAGTTAATCTACTGTTTTTCCTTTACTTTCTTTCTTAGCTTTAGGTTGTTGTTTAGTTGGTGCATCTCTATTTTTGTTTTAAGCTTTTAATCTCCTGTTTTAAGTTTGTTCTTCATCTATCTTTTACTGTTTTATTGTTGTTCTTCATTTATGGGTTTGTGTTCTTACTGTTCTTAATCTGTTCTTCCTAGATCTGCATGTTTAGCTTTAAGGTTATGCTTTCTGTTTTCTTTGCTTCTACTCCCATGAGTAGTGAGTAGTCCATCAAGTTCCTGAGGATGGGGTAGACTAGGGTTGATGTTCTGGGTTTACCTTAGTACCTAAGTTGTTTATCTTAAATCCCTTATGTTTCACCTGCTCGTAATGTTGATTGTATTTCTACCCGGAAGGGACTCAAAACCCGCCGTTAGGCCCTTCAACACCGGAAGGTGAATCATTGAAGGTGTTCGGAACTAGGTGATTTCAGAGATTCGTTTTCTCCTTCTAAGGAATTAGATTTTTGGGAAGCTTATTGACTATAGTAGTTGTTGTTCATGTCTGCTAGGTAGTCACTGTCTATGACGGCAGTTGAGTCTGTGACTGCTTTGCTTGAGATTGATTGCCAAGGAATTGGAATTGGTTGCTTATGTTGCTACTGTCTAGGGGTTAGCTCATTGTATGAGGTATGTTAGGTACTTAGGTAGCTCAGGATGGATCCTTAGTCAATTACCCTTTGTCCTCAGGAACTGATTTACATTACTTACATCTTTCACCCTCTTTGCTTTTACTCTGTTTTTACATTTGAGTGTTTTATGCTTCTTTATGTCTTTATGCATTTTATGTTCATTACACTTAGGACCTTTTAGCAAAACACCCCCTTTTAATACCTAGCTTGACTTTACAGCATCCATCTCATTCCAGATTGTTTAGTGCATTCCCATTATGTATTGACAACCCATCTATACTATAACGATGGGTAAATGATACCCAATAGGACTTAAAAAACCTACTATCAAAAAGCGATGCTTTTCAGAAGTTTTCAGAAGATTTCAGAAGTTACAGACATAATGTACGATCGGGAAACATAGTTGCTCGATCGGGCATAAGTCCCTGGAAAAATCTGGAGATCAAGATCGATCAGGAAAAGAAGAAAGGATCGGGTTTTTAGAACCAAGATTTATTTTATTTTCTGAGAGAATTACTGAGGGAGAGGAGATTCAACCTGTATTTGGAGAAGATTTCTGAACCCTTATTATATATCCATTCTATTTCTACTATGTGTTCTATAATGATGTTGATTTGTGGTTGCATGCCAATGTCTGAGTAGTTCACTAGTTAGGTTTTAGGGTTTCTGAGGGATTTCAAGGTTTGATTGTTAGATTTGTCATAAAGGGATAATAATTGTTAGGTCTTTAGTCTAGACTTGTTATTAATGCATGAATTAGAGTAGCTAACTAGTTCATTGATAATAGATTAATAAACACAAAGAGATTTGGTTTAGAGATCTGACCTAGTCTAGATGAATAAGTGATTTTGCTTGCGAGAGTATTGTCTTGATTGCTTATGAACAACTGAATCTGAACTGTATTGCATGATTTATTATTTAAAAGATGGCGAGAGTTTTTCTCTGGTAATTTGAGCATAGGGTTTAGTACTACGAGAGGAGATTATTCAATCTTTGTCTTTCATGTTGAGAACTATTTTCAAAGAAAATCCATGAATGATAAACTGACTTTCAATCCTGATTACCTGTGGTTTCCCTGATGCCTGACGCTTTTACTTTATAGTTTTGAACCGTTTTGATTCGTTTACAAACAACCTTATTATTTTTGCTTTAGCTTGATTTGAACTGAAACTGAAATGTGTACTTGATGGTCTCTGTGGATTCAATACCTTATACTTTGCTACATTGAATTGTTCTCTGTAGTAATATTTTAGGATTTAAATTCTAGACCTATCAGAATTTTTGGCGCCGTTTCCTGGGGCCAATAGTGCCTTTTTAGTTTCTTATTAGAATTTAGTCTAAAGTTTTTAATTTTTCAGTACTCATCTCGTTCTTTTCTGGTTGTTTTTGTTTTACAGGTGTATGATCAGAAGATCTGATAAATCTTCAGAATTTCTAAACCTCATTAACTCGGAACTTGCACGGATAGAACGCTCAAACCGGAAAGCAAAGAAAGACGCAAGCTCATCCAATTCAATGGATGAGAACGTTGATCAAATCATTTCGGTCGGACCCCAAGGTCAAAAAGATCCACCTGCTCTTGGACTCAATCAACTCATTAACCAACCACAAGGTGGTGGTAACGGCAATCCAGTGCCACCAGACCAACAAGAAGCTAATAAGAACCAAGCTCCACCGGAGAATCCTCAGAACCCTCAGAACATAGATGCAAGGAACTTTGTCTTGTATGGAGATGCAGAGAGAGTTCATATGCTCAATGCTCATAACCATCCTCTAGTTGGTTCCTACAAAAATCTTCAAGCATTCTATGCTAACAGGAATCCCATCCAGCCCACTCAACCTTAGCGAAGGGAATACCAATTCCCTATACAACTTGTTCAGATGATCCGTAACAACTAATTCAGCGGTTTACCAAACAAGCACCCAACGGATCACATTGACAATTTTGAGAACATCTGCAACACTATTAAACTCAATGGAGTCACCAGCGATTTCATGCACTGCAGTTTGTTCCGTCACTCTTTAGCTGAAAGAACACTTCATTAGTTGAAGTCTCTACCTGCTGGATCCATAGTAACCTGGAATGATTGCAAAGCCAGGTTCATAAATCAGTTCTTCACTACTACTAGGACCAACACATTAAGGAACAAGATCTCTTCCTTTGCACAAAACTCTATGGAATCATTCTATGAATCTTGGGAGCAATTCAAAGAGCTGCTTTGTGACTGTCCATACCACGATTTCTCATATGTAAGTCTCCTTAATACCTTTTATAGAGGAATTGAACAGAAGTATCAGTTGTCTTTAGATACAACAAGCGATAGAGACTTTATGCAGAAAGTTTTCCTAGATGCTTATCGTCTGATTGAGAATCTAGCAGCCAGTAATAGCAATCATTGCACTGAGTTTGATCGTGGAACAATAGTTCTTGTATTGGCTGCTAACTCCGAACTCTCAGAGCTGAAAGGAGAATTCTCAGAGATGAAATGACTAATTACTCAGCTTCTAAAATGTCAAAACCAGAAAAAGGTTAATGCTATAGACGATTCTGAAGTTGATTGCTTTGCAGTTCAAGAGCAAAATACTGGTGGAGTTGAGAAAGAAGTTAGTTACATCAATGCTCAAGGTCAAAGGGTGTACAACCAAGGGTATAATCAAGGCTTTAACAAGATTCATCCCAACCTATCTTGGAGAAGTACCAATGTTGAAAACCCCCCCAAGTTCAACATTATCCACAGCAACAGAAGCCCTTTGTGCAGAACTCTAATTCAGGCGGTTTTCAGCAAACCTCTCAGCCTGTATTTCAACAAGCTCAACCTCAACAAGGTAATTCAGAAGAGATGATGTTTAAAAAACTTTTGGAAGGACAAAAACAGTTCCAAACAATGATCCAAGGAGAAGTGAAAGAGTTCAATCAAAAGTTTGAAGCACTATCAACTCATGTGAAGCATTTGGATGTACAAGTTGCTCAAACTTCTGAAGCTGTGAAAAGACAAACCGGTGTCTTTCCTGGGAAAGTTGAGGAAAATCCAAAGGGGTATTGCAAGACTTTGGTTGGTAATTTGGAAGAAGGAACTGGTAATTTGGGAAAAGATGCAGAATTGGAGAATCTGGAAAATAATGGAGAAGAATCTGCCCGATCGAGCACCCTTTGCTCGGTCGGGCAAATTGGTTTTGGAGGAGTAGATCGATCAGACACCATTATCCCGATAGATCACCAAAAATAAAAAAAATCCAAGGAAATTTGATCGATCGGGTACATCACTTGCCCGATCGATCCTGGAATCCGGACAGAAATCGAGCCAAATGCCCGATCGGGCACTACTTGCCCGATCGAGCAAACTTTCCTGGACCCGAAATCTCTTCCAAATGTTTATAAACCCAGAGTTCCTTACCCGGTACAATCTACAAAGCCCATATAAGAGTTTGAAGATAGTGAGATGATTAGGAAGCCACCAAATCCACTTAGGAAGCTTCATAAGATACAAGATCCAGGGGAATTCTTAGTTCATTGTTCGATCAATGGGATAGAACTCACAGATTCTCTTTAGTGGAGCTAATATGAGCGTTATGTTAATGACTGTTGCAGAACAATTGGGACTATCAGGTATCAGACCATCTCACATGAATTTCAAGCTTTCTAATGATTCTACTGTCTGTTCTAGTGGCTTTATCTCAGATCTATTGGTACAAGTTGGAAATTGCCTGGTCCCTGTTGATTTCTACGTCTTGGAGATGAATGAGCATCCACATGAGCCTTTGATTCTCAGAAGACCCTTTCTTGCAACCGTAGGAGCTATTGTTGATTTACGCAATCAGTGTATATCTCTGAAGAACATCAAGAAACGGGTTTTCTATCCAGCTATTCCTTCAAAATGGATCTTTAGGCTAACTGTGGTGAAAGAGGAGGAGATGAAGAATAGAGTTCATATTGAACCGGATCCTAAGTGTGTAGTTGTTGAAGTCTTACACAAAGAGCCTCCAATCTCAACAAGGAACGACAATCCCAAGGTTAAGGAGAAGGTGAAGGTGAAACCAAAGCAGATAAAGAAGGAGTCTCAAGTGGCTTTGATCCCTCAAATAATTGTTGGGGATACAATTGAGTATAAGGTGAAAAGCAAAGGATTCTCAAAATCCTTCTTGAAGTTTAGAGTTTTACTCACCCCGGAGTTCAAAGAGAAAGGGATTGATGTTGCAAAAGATGTGATGGGTAAGGTTCTGAAGTTGAAGATGTATGGATTTGGAACCTGTTATGGAACATCGCTGGATGTTGATTCCATTCCCACCTAGAGGTAAGTACCATCAAGCTAAGTGACGTTAAACAAAGCGCTGAGTGGGAGGCAACCAACTATTTGGAGTCTAGATTAGTTGTTTTTCAATTTAGATTCAGTCGTAACTTACTTATTTTTAGTTTTGAGTCTTAAGTGTTTCAGGTTATTACTGGTGAATATTCTTTAAGATGTTTCGGGTTATCTCTTATTTAATCTTATTACTCATCTTTTTCACTGAATTGATGGCTATTTGGATGGTTTCTCTCTTGATTCTTGCTAATTATGATTAGTATTGCTTAGATCATTGCTCACCATTCACCATCATTCTTGTGTTTTGACTTGAGTTGATTTTAGATTCATGATTGATTGGTTTTTCTGTTTAAGTAACTCTTGATTCTCGCTAATTATAATTAGTATTGCTTGATCATTGCTCTTTACTTACCAATTGATTATGTGATACTGGATTGAGTGTTGTTAACTGTTTTGAATGATGCCTTTCAAATATGATTCTTTCTGATTTTTGATTAGTATTGCTCGATTATAATGCCTTAATGGTTTCTCTACAACTGATTCTTGTTAGTTTTTAAGCTATCATTGCTCAATCGTTGTTCAACCATTACTTACACTTCTATTGACTGTTTATTCTTTTTGCAGGCATAGCAAATAAGGCAAAGGAGTTCAAAACAGGTTTAGGAGCAATTCACCTTTAGTAAACCTCTTTCCCTTGAACTCTTATAATATAGTATTATCTACTTTCATCTATTACAAACTTTTCTATTACTTCTGGTTACTTCTATACCTTCTTTTGGATTTATTTTCACACCGAGACTGTGTGAAGTAAGTCTGGGGAGGGTATAATCATACTAACTACGTTTTGATGTTTTGTCTTTTTGGTGAAATTTTTCAAAATTTTTGTTTTTAATCTAGTTGAGTCTATCGAGTCGAAGGAACCATGATGAAAATCAATGATAATAAATAGCCAAGTGTGGGTATGGTTTTCACTTACTCTAGATTACGGACTTAGATGATTTGCTGAGATTAGGATTGGAACCCCATTACTGATTTATTTTTTTTCTGAAAGTTCTGGTCTTTTGAGTTATTGATGAATTGATGCTAGCTCTACCATGATAGAACTTAATTTAAAATCTAAATTATTCTTTCTTATGGTGTTGATATACTATGAGAATTAGGTACATTGCTATTAAGTGTTCTGTAAAGCTGACAAGGTCTTTCAGTACATTCCGGGTCCTTTCTCCCTCTTCCTTCAGAAAATAAAAAAATTGATTCAGAAAAAGTGTTGAAAGCGTGACTTAGAAGTCCGTAATCATTGTCGGGCTACTAAACAAAAAGCAGTAAGAAAATAAAAACGCAGAAAAGTACGAAAATAAAAAGAAAAAGATAAACGCAGAAAAGTGCGAAAATAAAGAAAAAGAGAAGTGAGAAAGGGGGGAAAAGGATCAGGACCGGAAGTCGGTTGATGCTCTGTTTGGTATGGATATTTCGATAGAAAAGGTACTTGAGTAAAATGATTGGTATACCATAGGTGAAATGCATGTATCTGAACTTAATTGAATTTAAAGAGCTGATTGATATCATTTGATACTTGATTGATTTGGGATTTAGAGTAGGAAAAGAGTTATTAGTCTAGTGGTGGTAAACAGTTCAGTCTAAGTAGTTGTTTGAGATTAGTGTCTTTTGGATTTGAAACGGTGCTTATGGTTTTTGAGATTTTGTGAGTTTCTGTGTGGTCCATTTCAAACATCTTCTCCAGATTGAATCTTGCTTTACTTGAAGACAAGCAAAGATCTAAATATGGGGAGTTGATATTACTCGATTTTAATGCATAATAGTGGGCATTTATGTTTGCTATTCTGCATTATTCCGAGTTTTTTCATTGCATATTTGGTAGAATTTCATGATTCTAGGTTTTCGGGTCGTGTTGGAGCAAAATGATGCATTTCAGAAGTTTTCAGAATTTGTAGACAGAAGTGCACGATCGGGCATAAGTCCCTGGAAAAAATCCGGAGATCAAGATCGATCGGGAAAAGAAGAAAGGATCGGGCTATTTTATGAAATGCTCGATCGGGCAACCATGTGCCCGATCGAGCACATCCCCGAGAAGAAATTGAAGTTTTCCAAATTTGCAATCAAGACCTCAAGCCTATCCCAATTTCCTTATTTTAGTTTATTTTACTTTTTAGTCTATAAATACATTTTGTTTTGGGTTTTTAGAACCAAGCTTTATTTTATTTTTTGAGAGAATTACCGAGAGAGAAGAGATTCAACCTGTATTTGGAGAAGATTTCTGAACCCTTATTATATATCTATTCTATTCCTACTATGTGTCCTATAATGATGTTGATTTGTGATTGCATGTCAATGTCTGAGTAGTTCACTAGTTAGGTTTTAGGGTTTCCCAGGGATTTCAGGGTTTAGGTTTTTAGTCTAGACTTATTATTAATGCATGAATTAGAGTATCTAACTAGTTCATTGATATTAGATTGATAAACGCAAAGATATTTGGTTTAGAGATCTGACATAGTCTAGATGAATAAGTGATTTTGATTGTGAGAGTATTGTCTTGATTGCTTATGAACAATTGAATTTGAACTGTATTGCATGATCTATTATTTAAAAGACGGCGAGAGTTTTTCTCTGATAATTTGAGCATAGGGTTTAGTACTCCGAGAGGAGATTATTCCATCTTCGTCTTTCATGTTGAGAACTATTTTCAAAGAAAATTCCTGAATGATAAACTGACTTTCAATCCTGATTACATGTGGTTTCCATGTGGCCTGACGCTTTTAATCTATAGTTTTAAACCGTTTTCTATTTACCGTTTTGATTCGTTTACAAACAACCTTATTATTTCTGCTTTAGCTTGATTTGAACTGAAACTGAAACGTGTGCTTTCTGGTCTCTGTGGATTCGATACCTTATACTTTTCTACATTGAAATGTTCATTGCAGTAATGTTTTAGGATTTAAATTCTAGACCTATCAGAGAGTTTAAAAGGACTCTCCCCAATTATTGAATTAAAAAAAACAAATTACAAGCATACTTGCCTTGGGCATACTAGCCCATTAGAATCATCCAACAAAATCGAAGCAACAATATCCGGATTTTCCAACAGCTCATGAAACTTTAAAGGTAATGAAAAGGCAAAATTAGCTAACCCATCAACTAGTCAATTAGCTTCGCAGAATACATGTGAGACTCGGACTTCCCAGTGCTTTGAAAGAAATTCATAGCACAACTGTACTAGGAAAGATAGTGGATGCATATTACCGATCCCCTTCTTCAGAAACTCCACAACCATCTCTGAATCTACCTTCAACTGTCTAATCCCTGCCTCCCAAGCCATATATAAACCATAATAAATTCCGCCAATGGGGCTGAGCATACACCAATGTTTACCGCAAAGCCCATACACCACTTAACGGAATTATCTCTCACCACTCCCCCTGCTGGTGCTCGACCTGGATTACCGCGAGAAGCACCATTCTTGTTGAGCTTGAACCAACCTCGTGATGACGCCGTCCAACCCACAAGTTGTTCCTCACGTACTCCTCTACTGCCAATAGTTTGTACATTCAAAGGAAATGTCCACACTTCCTTCGATGTATCAATCACAAACTTTGTCTTATCACGAAATCAAATCAACTCACCAAAGACGTTGCCACAACGCCACTTCCAACGCCACCATATCGTTATAGAAAACATAGTGGACCATGCCACCCCATGCACTAAACATTGATCACCAAGGTATCATATACCCAAGTTAATAAAGGTGCCATGAAAAATGCTGCGTGCTTACTCCTTGGCACAATTCTTTTCCATATCCCTGCAATAGATGAGCAATCACGCAAAATATGAATTATCATTTCCTCGCCCATCTTACGCATGTCACAGACGTCCGATGCACACACAACCCTCGACACCTCCGTTCAGCATTCGTCATAATGGCTTGTTGTGAGACTAGCCATAAAAACAGTCTCACACGTTCAATCATCCTCACTCGCCATATTCTATCAAAAAAGCTCTTTATATTTGGACCCAACATCGCATTCCGTGTCAATAAATCATGTGCAGACTTCACCATAAACTCTCCATTAGAGCAATATCCCCACGATAATCGATCCTTTTCCCCGGTCACATTATTCACCACAATCGCTCGTAATTGCATTATGGTATAAGCATCAAGATACAAAGTAATCAAATCAGTTCTACAGCCTTGGCCATCTCTCCATAAGTCTCTCACTAGATAGTTAAGAGATCGTCCGGTGGCTCAATAGCAGCCTTAGATAGCAATGGTTCTTGTCCAAGCCATTTATCTCTCCAGAAATTAACGCGCCGACCATCACCTATTACCCAATGCAGATTTGCTATTACTACTCTCCGAATCCCCTGCATCACCGACCTCCACAACCCCGACCATCAACTTCCCGTACTCACCCAACCAGCACCATCGCTTGTGCACACTCGATATTTATGTCTCAAGACCCTAGCCCAAAGCGATGTATCGTCATTAAGAAGCCTCCACCCAATCTTCGATAGCAATGCAATAGAAACTAAAAATATAACAATAATTATCTTTGCAAAATTATTAGAGACTAAAAATAGAAAAAATATATAAGGTTAAGCCAACTAAACACGTATAGTGATTATCTTAGCACTAATCTCTCATAATCAGTTAAGACACGTATGTTAATTACGTTTAGCATTAATCCCACATGATTAGCAACCATAGTGTTAAAGCCAACCTATCAAGACAATCACAAAGTAAACACAACGAAAATTTACTCGGTATTTTGTTTTCATTTTTGATATAATAAGGTTCTGTTAATTAGTTGGTTCATATAATTGTAATTTCGTAACGACAATTTTAACTTTTAAACAAAAAAACACAAAACACAAATAAATTGTTAAAAACGCGGTCGATTAATATTAATCATTTATAATCCAAAACTAAAACAATATAGAACAATAAAAAACAACTTCAACTATTTTTTCTAAAATAGAGAAAACTACTTTACTATATAAACTTTCATCAAAATTACTCACAGATTTTGTAACTCTTATCACACCATAAAATCGAACATTCTTGTGATCTAATTGTAACTCACAACATCGATCTATGAATCAAATGTTGAAGAAAATATGTAGCATTTTGATGATTATGATGATGATTTTGGTACATACTTCTCACTCAAACAAGGCAATAGATAACTGTGTGAGTCAGTGCATTCCAAATTTTTGTATGAGACATCCAAAGATTACTTTAGAAATATGCAAAGTAGTTTGTGGAAATATATGTGCTGATTATAAAAGCAATGGGATGTTCAGTAATGCTCGTTCAAGTGGTAAAGATAAGGATACCAATTATATGATTGATTATATTTGTATATTTAAAGGTGTCAAGTGTCCTGGACATTAAACAAAGATTATTGCAAAAAAAATGATAATAATATATATGTTATGTACAAAAATATGCATAGCGCTTGCTTGATCGGTATGGCCATGCATCTATATATGAAATTAATAACTTTACATGTAATTTTGTTTCTAATGTATATTGGTTTGATTGTTATATATGTAAAGTAATACTAAATAAAATGATAAGATATTTGCTAATGGGGTTTTTTTGTAAGAACTATTGTTTTTTCATCGATCATATAATATGCAAAAATATTGCTACAGCTTACAAAAGAAAATAAAAGTGAAGCAGTGATAAAATTAAACATGCGATTTCGTTCTTTAGTAAACCGAATAAAAAGATATGATGTAAGAAAATTATTGTGTCTCCTGTTAATATATAAGGGACACTTGAGCTTAATAAGTTTTTGTTAGTAAGCAAATAGCCAGTGATAAGTCTAACAACATTTACGTTAAAAAGCTTCTCTCCTCTTTCTTTCCTTTCTTCTATTCTCATATTTGAAGAAGATTCCAGCAAGGGTGGACAAAAAAACTGGAATCAAAGAACCAAAAACAAAAGAAAACGGTTCCAGTTTGGTTCCGGTTCCACCAAAATTACCTGATGGTTCATGAAATAAAGAATCCAGTTTGGTTTCATGTATTTTAGTTTTTCTTCGGGTAATTTTTTATTTTTGGGTATTTTAGTTTATTTTCGGATAATTTAGTCTTGAAGTATTTCATATATTTTAGATTTTTCAGGTAATTTTTATATTTTCGAGTATTTTTTTGGTTTGAAATACCCGGAACCGACTTATAATCATAAATTTCAGGTTTAAAATATCTGAAACCGATTTAAAACAAAAAATTTTTGGGTATTTTCTAGCTCTTATAACATAGAATCGAACTGACCCGGAACCGACAAGAATCGAACTGGATATAATAAAAGTATCGATTGAATATTAGAATTTAGGATTTGAAGAATTGGAACCGAATGGTTCCTACCCAGAATCGAACCGAATATCCGAAAGCTCATACCTAATTCCGGCTAAGCTAGAAAGGCGAGTCTAAAGTTGTCAACTGATGACTCCGAATTTTCACGGTTTTTACTTATCAATTAGCATCGATCTTGAGGTC
>OVBE01004105.1:0-24902 GCA_900406425.1 Iberis pinnata | reverse complement strand
CCGAAATATATATACAAAAACGGAAAAAAATCCTCGTCAAAATACGGGTTTCCACAACTCCCTCCAAGGTCCATCTCCAAACGACCTTTGTATGATCCGTTGAATTTTCATATGTTTATGTTTTTTGTTTATGCATGTTTTTGTGTGTTTATACTTTTGTTTCATGTCTTACCCCTAAGTTCTCCTAAAAATTTGAATTACACAAGAGATTGTGTAATTTGAATTAGGAGGAGGATTTAAGGGCTTTCTATCTAATGAATTTTTTATTTTTGTTTCTTAAACTCCAATCATGCATAACATCTAAAGAATAGAAAAACCATAAAAGTTTGAATTTTTTTTCGAAAATCGTTTTCTAAAATTAGAGTGATCATGTAGTTGCATTTAGATTGTTATGACTATATTTAAGTTCATCATCTGCATTCATAGGGAACCTTGTAAGTATGTTGTTTCCTTAGGTAGTTTCAATGCCCCGACTATTAGTTTTCTAATGCATTCTGATTAAATCTGAAGTAAGACTTCACCATACTTGGAATGTGAAATTGAATGATTCTTTCTTTTTTGAAGAACTGTTGTGATATGAACTTTATCTATGCTTATTAGAACCTAAAATTGACTTTTTATTATCATGTTTATGTGATGGATTCGAACTCATGGGTAGCATATACATATTTGGATTATCTTCTACCGTTTCACCACTCTTGTTAATCCAATTAGACTTCCCATCCTTGAACCTTGCCTTCTTTCAAGCCATTTATGAATTACTAAGTTTTAGGGATTTTATGGAATGAGTTTGGTAGAAAGTGTTAGGTTTGAACTGACAAGAATGAAATCTCATGTAGTTCTAGTTCACGCTTTTTGTACTAGATAAAATTAGGTGGAGTTCAATTCTGGGTATTGGGGTTAGTTTGAAAAAAAGGAAGAAAACAAGTTGGAGAATTGGTAAAAGAAAGAGGAAAAGAAAAGAAAAGAAAACAGAATGGTCTAGTAAAGGATTTGGGGGAAAATGAAATGAAAAGTATGGTTTGTGCAAAAACAGAAAAATGGTAAAAAACCCAAGAAGTTAGTGAAAAACGCAAAAAAAATCAAAAACCATAGGTGCTAAAATCATGAGGTCCCCAATCCGCTAGATATTAATAAAGAAAAAAACCTCTCCTAAGAATTGTTAAGGGAAAGAATGTGAATGAAGAAGATCACTTCGAACTTTAAAGGGTAGAATTAGGATCTCCTACTGGGTTCAGAATTAGGAAAATTTTGGTTTCAATAACTCCGGGTAGATGGGATTTTTTTCTTGTATGCATATAAGTGTTCTTACCTTTAGCATTATGCTAAAGCTCATTCCTTTTTTAAGAGTTCCTGATATTACTCGATTTTGATGCCTTTTAGTGAGTATTTATACTTGCTATTTGTCGACATTCGAGTATTTTCTAGATATTTTTGGTATATTTTCATGATTCTAGGTATTTTGGACATTATGGAGTAAAAATGTGGTTTTGTGCACGAAGTGGATGCAATTTGACGAATGCAGAAGTAGAGTTCAGCAGAAGAGGCGGAATTTGATCGACATTTGGAGATTTTTTTCTATGAAAGGAATGGGCTGAGATTTTAATTCAATCTGGCCACGTGAGTTAGCTTTCATATGAAAGTGTTTTGAGGTCAATACATTGAAGCAATTAGAAGCTATGCCGATTTTACTGAAGACTGGTCAAGCTGTCTCGCAGAAGAAGCATGTGCAACACGTGATAGGAGCATATCGATCGATCCATGGATGGATCGATCCTGAAGACTACCAAATTTCTGTAAGTTTGGATCGATCGATCCGCATGCTCGAGAATTTTTGGAGATTTGCCAAAAAGACATTTCTGTCCTCAAGTTTTATCTTAGGTTTTCCTGATTAGGTTTTATTCTTTTGACTTCTATATAAGTAAGAAGATTATGGTTTATTTTAAGAAGCAATTTTTAGTTTCACAATCACAAACACATATACAATTCATTATTTTTTAGATCTTTTCTGAGAGAGACGAATCCTAACACCTGTATTTTGGAGAAGAATTCTGAACTCTCTATTTACTTTAATAAAATTCTGGTTTTTGAATATGTTTTCTCAAATAATGATTGTTGATTTCTTGGCTATGTCTGAGTAGTCTCTTTGTTAGATTTTAGGGATTTCCCAGGGAAAACAAGTTTTGATGGTTAGGGTTTGACTTTAATGGATTTAAATTTTTAGATTCTTAGTCTAGATTTGTTATTATTGCTTGAATTAGCCTGATCACCTAATTCATGATTTTAGGTTAATAAATACAAATGGATTGGTTTATCTAATCTAACCTAGTATAGATGAATAAGTATCTTTGCTTGCGGGAGTATTGTCTTAGAATGCTTATGAACATATCGAATCTGTAGTCATTGCATGATTTAATTATCTGATTTAGAGATCTAAGATTTTGGGAGAAAGTTAGTCTTTATTTCTAGAAATTCTATCATAGGGGTCTAATACTTCGGGAGAAGATTAGTCTATTGCTGTCTTTTGAGTTGAGAACTATTTTCATTGTTAATCTTGCTTGTCAACTTGAACCTCAAAACTGAATACATGGGGAACTTCTCTATCGCCTAGCGTTTTATTCTATTGGTTTACATTCGCTTTACTTTTAAATCATTTAAAAAAAATTCTCTTTTTTATCTTGTCTTAGCTAGAATCAATTTTTAACTGAGAGTCGTACTGTCTGGTCTTCGTGGGATCGATCATTTACTGTACTACAAGGACCTGTTCTCTGCAGTATATATTTAGGATTTAAAACCTGAGCCTATTAGATTTTTGGCGTCGTTTCCGGGGACCAATACAATTTATTTTAAGTTTTTCTTAGAGTCTAGTCTAAGATTTTTATTTTAAGTACTAATTTCGTTCTTTTTGATTATTTTTGTTTTGAGGGTGCATGACCAGGAGATCTGATAAATCACCTGAACTGCTTATTCTCACAAACGAAGAACTTGCACGATTAGAACGCTCAAACCGGGAGTCTAAAAGAAGGGCAAGTTCATCCATACCAATGGCTGATAACGTAATTCCAATTTCAATCATCCCTTTAGGATAAAACGCCCAAGTCCCTCTAAGATTGGAGCAGATAGGACAATTGTCATTAGACCAAAAAGGAGGTAACAATCAAGTACCGCCGGTAAATCTCGAAAGAGATGCAAACCGAAGAGCTGAAAACGCCAATCTAGGCGATAGAAATGGCGAACAAGTCCCACCGAGACAGAATCGAAATCGCCCACCTCCCCGAAACAGGGTACGTGTTGGAGATTTCAACAACCCTGAATCCTTCCTAGTCAATAGGAACCCTCTTCACCCTCCACAGCCTCAGAGACATGACTACCAGTTCCTGTTTCACCTGATCTAGTTGTTACGACAAAACCAATTCCATGACTTGTCTACCGAGCATCCTATGGATCATATTGATAGTTTTTAAGACGTATGCAACACTACTCAGCTGAATGGAGTCTCTAAAGACTTTGTGCATTGTACGCTCTTCAATCACTCTTTAGCTGATAGAGCTCTGAGGTGGCTTAAGTCATTTACCTACTAACTCGATAGAAACTTGGGATGAGTGCAAGTCCACTTTTACACCTCCACTAGAACCAACAATTTGAGAAGTAAGATATCTCAATTCCAGCAAAGACTGGTGGAATCCTTCTATGAGGCATGGGACAAGTTCAAAGAGTACCTGCAGGATTGTCCACATCACAGTTTTCTGAATTGAACCTCTTGAACACTTTCTATAGAGGTATTGATCAGAAATACCAACTTTCTCTAGAAAAAACTAGTAATAGTGATTTCATGATTAAACCCGTGAATGAAACTTACAAGCTAATCGACAATCTTGCTGCTAGTAATAGCAAACATTGTCCTAATTTTGATTGAAGGATTCGATCGTCTAGTTCATATTCTTCTGGACTAGCAGAGGTGAAGGAGCTTCTTACTCATTTTATGAAAAAACAGAATGAGAAGCATGTTAGTTTTGCTGAAGATGTTGAGAAAGTTGAAGCTAATTGCTTTGCGGTTAATAAATCTGAGAACATCAAAGAGGTAGCTATATTAATAGCCAGGGACAAAGAGTGTATATCCAAGGATACAATCCATGTTACAACAAGGATAATCTGTCATGGAGAAGTACTAATGTCACGAATCCTCGGGATCAGTCTTACCCTCCTCAGAATACCTTTGCACAGAAATCTGGACAGACATTTATTCAGAAATCGGGTTTTCAACAAGCCCTTCAACCTGGTTTTCAGCAAACGGTTCAACCTCAAGTGCATCAAGACAATAAGATGGAGGTGATATTGAAGCAAATCTTAGAGAGTCAATAGCAGTTTGAAAAGAATTTGAATGCAAAGCTGGATGGTATGTATAACGATTTGAACAACAAGTTCGAATCATTGTCTACTCATATGAAGAAGTTACATGTACAAGTGGCTCAAACTTCTGAAGCAGTTAAACAAAACGGTCGACGACGACCATCACGAGCTACATCCGGACATCCCTATAAGTATAAAGGAGTATGATCCGAAACTAGAAAAAGGAGATGCGTAACAGTAGTATCCCGCCATCAAAGACGCATCTGACTGCAACACAACACCCTGTCTAAAGGCTTAGCAACATAAGAACGCGCCTGTATACCCCTCCTCCAAGTGTATCGACTCCCCTTGAAACCGAAATCAATCAACTGTAACTCGTTGATCTAGTTATCAAATTCCAGAGAGTCTATAGACAACCGTCCATTTCCTCATGTTCTCTCTTCCACCCTAACAATTGTATAAAATCTCCTCCAACAATCAGCGGCTCCTGAATAGATTTTATAACCTCCTTCAAATCTGCCCAGAGCCCACTTCTACGACTCAACGAAGGGGATGCGTAAACACGATGAGATGCACACAATCACCCTCATTGTTAATTATTGCATGAATAAATTGATGCGTTGAAGGAATAATAGAAACTACGCCAATTCCCGACCGCCATAGCAGCCACAAACCACCACTTTGACCCTCCACATCAACTCCAACTCGAAAGGAGTTCTCAAACCCAAGTCCATGACAGATACGCCTAGCTCTATTCCTGCATAAGTTTCAAAAACCATCAATATATTTGTCTTATACTTCTTCAAGAGATAACAAATCAAATGTTGGAAAATGAGTTTATTAGCCCCGACAATTCCATAAAATGCAATTCATTATATAGTATATAAAATCAAACACAAACTCCCAAGGAAAACCGCTAAGATGACTTGAAATCCTCAACCTCTTGAGATGCAGCGCTCGTATAACCGTTCTCCCATTGTAAACAATCAGACTTAATGCATGCAAAGAGACACTTGAAAGCTGAAACAGATTAAAATTAAATTTAGTATCCAAGGGTTGCATGTGCTTAAAAATCGGAATCTATGACAGCGGAATGAAAGCAAAGCAACAGATTATACAAATAAAAAAGAAATCAAATGACCGGAGAGAGAGAGCTAGAAATCTCAGAGTCCGAAGATGAACGAAGCTAAAATCCCACTTAAATGAAGTGTAATAACTAAAATTGGAGTTGAGCACACTAAGTGACACTTGGAGTTTACTTGGCAAAGATGGAATTGATAGTAAAGGTTGAGAAAGTGCATGCAATGGTGCCAATAATACTATCGGATGGAAGATCGAAGGAGAAAGGAGACATGCAAAGTTAATCAAAGCTGATTAAAGTGAAACCGCACACGGCTAAAGAGACTCACACAGTGGCGAAAATGAATCGCACGATGGCGAAGGTTTCTTACTTATATTACCTTTATAGTGGTTAATAATGTTTGATAAATAATAAATCGATTTAAAAAAAATTTATGGATTTTTTGTTGAACTTTTATTTGGTGGTAATATAAATTTAAAAATTTTGATTCTGTAAAATATAACATGATGTAATAAAAAAGGTCAATTGTTCCATCCCTCTCTTCTCTCTCCTCTCACAGTTCCCAAAACTAGATCTACTCTTTTTTCTTTTCCTTCTTCTTCTTGAGCTTACCGGCGGTTTAAGGTCCGATGGAGGATTAGGTGAGTTTGGTGTCTTTATCCGGAAACACGACGGTGTGGTTCCGAGGCAGAGAGGTGACACGAAAGCTCGAAGACTGCTATTCTTTAAAGGCAGTTCAACGGTGTTGTTATCGTTTGAAGGCTGCGATTTTCCTCGGTAGTGGCTATCCTAGACAAAATCAGCCTTCGAGGGGGGGGGCTCATCCTCGTCCATATCGGTATGATGGTCTGTATTGCTTGTTGGAGTATGTTTTAAGGTGATTGTCTTCTTGATCCCTCGGAGGATGGTGGGTCTTCTAAATGGTTGCTTCAAGTTGATGGTGTGATGATTCCAAAATAATTGGAATAAAGGGAGCTAAACTCCAGGCGTAGTTGTTGGAGTGTGGTATCAGAACCAATCTTAGCTAAATCAATTTTACATCTGGTTCAGAGTATTTCTTTGGTTAAAATTAATTGAAGTCGGTTTAGGTCTTTAATTAGTTGGTTTAAAGAAGAAGAAATGCGACACCGTATAACTCAATCTTATACAATGGTCAAACAGATTTGGTTGTAGCCGTTGGAGTTGGTTATTGGCGTGTGAGCTCAAGCATAAGTTCAGAGAGCTCGAGACTGATCATTTCGAGCTTTTGGGATAGAGAGTTTGAGCTTGGGAAACACGGTGAGAGAATCTATTGATTGAGAGGTGTGAGAAATTGAAAAACACAAGGGCTAATTTTTGGGTGAGAGAGTTGAATGTTCTTAAGCAATTTCTTGTTGTTTCATCTTTGATTCTTGTGTTGTAAGCTACTCAAATCCATTAGTGAATTTTGAGGATAAATCCTCGGCCAGACGTAGGCTTCAATTTTGAGCCGAACTGGATAAATCTCTTGTGTCACTTACTTTTCATATGTATTCTTAGTTGTTTTGCGAATTTGGATTTGTTAGATGCACATTGAGATTGAGCATTAGGTTTTAATCGATTACAGGCTTAATTCTAGATTGGATCTTGGTGACAAGAAGTGGTATAAGAGCAACCAGGTTGCATTTTGTTCAAGATCCTATCCGTTTTGGTTTTGAATCTCAAGATGTCATCATCAAGGATTGACATGGAGAAATTCAATGGCGTGATCGATTATAACTTATGGAAAGAAAAGCTTCTGGCTCACTTGGAGATATTAGGTCTGATGGAATCCTTAAAGGTTCTGGAGGAACAAGAATCGAAGAAGGAATCAGGGAAAACAAAAGATGAGCCAGAAGGAGATAGTGCAGAGAAACCTGCTGAGTCTGAAATGAAATCCACAGACAAGGAACTTGAGATGGCTGAAATGCAAAGAAAGGTACGTAGCACCATCATCTTAAGTGTTACTGATCAAGTCCTCAGGAAAATCATTAAAGAACAAACAGCTTGTGGAATGTTGAGAGTATTAGACTCGATGTACATGTCAAAATCACTGCATAATAGAATCTACTTAAAGCAAAAAATGTATGGTTTTAGGATGAATGAGGCTATCTCGATTGAGCAGAATATTGATGAGTTCTTGAGGATAATCACATATTTGGGAAATGTAAAAGTGACTGTTACAGATGAAGATATGGCAATCTTATTGCTTATGTCATTAACTAAGCATTTTGATCACCTAAGGGATACTTTGAAGTATGGAAAGGTTGCTCTTACATTTGATGAAGTGATAAATGCAATAAATTCAAAACAACTTGAATTGGGTGCAAATGTCAAGAATGTGAAGCCTATATCAGAAGGCTTATATGTCAACAACTCTCATAAGGGAAAAGCCAAAAATAAGGATTCAAATACCAAGGGCAAAGGAAAGGCAAAAGAGAAACCCAAAGTTAAGGGAGGTTCTGGTTGTTGGCATTGTGGAGAAGAAGGACATTTCAAAAGGAATTTTCCAAAAAGAGCTTCTCAAAGTAACTCAGGTAAAAGACCCACAGGTGAATCATCAAATGTGGCAGGTGTAGAGTTTATTGAAGCCTTAATGATTTCTGAAGTGAATGTCACTAAAGGTGTTAATTTTAATGAGGTGTGGATCTTAGATACAGCCTGTAAAGATCACATGATTCACAGAAAGGAATGGCTTTTGGATTTAAAAGAGTATGATGTAGGCATGGTAAGGATGGCAAATGAAATTCTGTCATCTGTAAAGGGCATTGGAACTATTAATCTCAAAAATACAGATGGAGGAATAGTGTCTATCCAAGGAGTGAGATATGTACCAGATTTTGGTAGAAACCTATTGTCCCTGGGAACCCTGGAATCTCAAGGCTGTACTTTCAGCTCAGAAAATGGTGTTATGAAAGTTAAGAAAGGGTGCTGGACAATAATTGAAGCTCACATAAATGGCAAACTATATCACGTCAATGGGCACACTCATCTAGGAGAATCAAATGCAGCATCAACTCAAGATGACTCCAGCATGTGGCATTGCAGGCTAGGTCACATAAGCCAGAGAAGCCTTGATTCACTGGTAAAGAAAGGTCATATTGAAAGGCCTAAGAATGTGAAAGAGAAACTATGTGAGAGTTGCATATTTGGTAAAGCTCACAGATCAAGTTTCTCAGTTGGTAGTCACACAAGCAAAAAATGCCTTGAGTATGTATATGCGGATTTATGGGGTTCTCAAAACATTCCAGACTCACTCAGCAAATGTCACTACTTCTTGAGTATAATAGATGAAATCTAAAGAAAAGTATGGGTCTATTTCTTGAAGACAAAGGATCAAGCACTGGAAAAGTTCATTGATTGGAAGACACTAGTAGAAAACTAATCAGGCCTGAAGGTTAAAAAGTTAATTCAATAATGGACTTGAATTTTCCAATACATAATTCAATAAGTTCTGCAGTGATCAAGGAATAGAAAGACACAGAACCATCCCTTATACTCCAAAGCAAACTGAAGTGGTGGAAATGATGAACATAATCATATTAGAGAGGGTAAGAAGTATTCTGAATGACTCAGGACTGCCCAAAGTCTTATAGGCTGAAGCAGTAAATACTGCAGTATATCTGATAAACAAATTACCTGCAAAAGTAATTGGAGATCAAATTCCTGATGAGGTGTGGACCAAGACAATACCAATATACAGTCACTTGAAGAGGTTTGGTTGTATTTGTTACTATCATACAGATGAAGGGAAGTTGCAGCCTAGAGCTAAAAAGGGAATCTTCATTGGCTATCCCACATGTGTTAAGGGATACAAAATATGGTCTCTAGATGAAAAGAAATGTCTGGTATCATGAAATGTTGTGTTCAATGAACAAGAAATGTACAAAACTCTTCTCAAAGAACTAGCAGAAACCAGGAAAAACACAGAATTCCTGGATATAATACTGGGTATATCTAAGTTCTATGAGAAGGCTACAGTCACTGATATTGATGAAGCAACAACTCAGGAAGTTCAACCAGGACATGAGATACATAATCAAGAGACAAATGATGAGAAGGAGAATGAACAAGATTCTCAGGAATCAGAACCACAAAGCTACAGACTAGCTAGAGACAGGAAGAGAAGATAAATAATACCACCAAAGAGGTTTGAAGATTTTGTAAATCTGGCATGTGAAACAGGAGAATATATCTCTACAAATGAACCATTGAATTTCAAAGAAGCCATGAGTGTAAACCTTAAAGACAATTGGAGGAAGTCTACAAATAAAGAAATAGATTCATTGTACAAGAATTTTACATGGGATTTGGTCAAGTTACTAAAGAACATAAAGGTGATTGGGTGTAAATGGATATTCAAATACAAACAGGGAATCCTAGGAGTAGAAGGACCAAGATATAAGGCCAGGCTTGTAGCTAAGGGTTTTTCTTAAAAGGAGGGGTTTGATTATAATGAAATCTTCTCTCTGGTTATCAAACATGTCTATATCAGGTACTTAATGTCAATTGTGGTGAATGAAGATCTGGAACTTGAGCAACTTGATGTAAAAACTGCATTCTTACATGGAGAATTAGAAGAGGAAATCTTCATGAACCAACCAGAAGGTTATGAAGTGAAGGGAAAAGAAGAATGTGTGTGTCTACTAAGTAAGTCATTGTATGGACTCAAACAGAGTCCAAGGAAATGGAATCAGAAGTTTAATAGCTTCATGATAGAGATTGGCTTCAGGAGAAGCAGTTTTGACAACTGTGTTTACATTAAGAAGTTAGAAGGAATCTACATTTATCTCTTATTGTATGTAGATGATATGCTGGTGGCTTGCAAAGATAACTAGAAGATTTTAGCATTAAAGGATCAACTAAGCACTAAGTTTGATATGAAGGATTTGGGACAAGCTAGGAAGATTCTTGGAATTGATATTCTCAGAGTCAGAAAGAGTGGTTCACTGAAGTTGGCTTAGGCTGAGTACATGAAGAAGGTCTTAAAAAACCTTCAGAATGGATGAGTCTAAACCTGTGTATACTCATTTAGGAGTTTATTTCAAACGCTGGACAGCTGATGAAGATCAACTAGATCAATATGCAGAGTACATGAAGGATATACCTTATTGCAATGTTGTAGGTAGCTTGATGTATGGAATGATTGGCACACGTCCTGATCTTCCTTATCTTGTTGGCATAATAAGCAGATTCATGAGCAAACCTCTCAAAAAACGTTGGAATGCTGTTAAATGGGTATTGAGATATGTGAAGGGATCAGTTGCTACTTGTTTGGAGTTCACAAAAGGATTTGATTTCAGGATATTTGGCTATTGTGATGCAGATTTTGCGGCTGACTTAGACAAAAGAAGCTCAATTTCAGGTTTTAGTTTCATTTATGGAACTTGCGTTATAAGCTGGAAATCTACATTGCAAAGGGTTGTGGCTTTATCTACAACATAGTTAGAATATATTACTTTAACAAAGGCATCTAAAGAAGCAATATAATTAAGAGGTTTAATTGAAGAATTTGGTTATTCTCAAGATTCAGTAGAGATCTTTTGTGATTCTCAAAGTGCATTGGCATTGGCTAAAAAAAATGTTCATCATGAAAGGACAAAACATATGGCCACAAAGATGCATTTTGTAAGGGAAAAAGTGGTTGATGGTGAGGTCAAAGTGACAAAGGTTCATACTGATGATAATCCGGCTGACATTTCCACCAAAGTTCTGTCCATTGGAAAGTTCAAGACATTCTTGAATCTGCTAGGTGTTTCTCTCAACTGAGATGAAACGGATCCGAGGTCAGAGTTCAACTAATGTATGAGGACAATTTTTTCTAAACCAAGGAGAAGCTTGTTGGAGTGTGGTATCAGAACCAATCTCAGCTGACTCAATTTTACATCTGGTTCAGAGTATTTCTTTGGTTAAAATTAATTGAAGCCAGTTTAGGTCTTTAATTAGTTGGTTTAAAGAAGAAGAAATGTGACACCGTATAGCTCAATCTGTTACAACGGTCAAACAGATTTGGTTGTAGCCGTTGGAGTTGGTTATTGGTGTGTGAGCTCAAACATAAGTTCAGAGAGCTCGAGACTGATCATTTCGAGCTTTTGGGATAGAGATTTTTAGTTTGGGAAACACTGTGAGAGAATCTATTGATTGAGAGGTGTGAGAAATTGGGAAACACAAGGGCTAATTTTCGGGTGAGAGAGTAATGTTCTTGAGCAATTTCTTGTTGTTTGATCTTTGACTCTGGTGTTGTAAGCTACTCAAATCCATTAGTGAATTTTGAGGATAAATCATCAGCCAGACGTAGGCTTCAATTTTGAGCCGAACTGGATAAGTCTCTTGTGTCATTTACTTTTCATTCGTATTCTTAGTTTTTTGCGATTTCACATTGAGATTGAGCATTAGGTTTTAATCGATTACAGGCTTAATTCTAGATTGGATCTTGGTGACAAGAGTAGTCAAGTCCCACCATTCATTGCAGACTTTCGTTAAACAAAGAAAGGTCTCGGGAGTCGATTGGTGGGAGTGGGGACTGTCAATCGGCGTTTTGTCGTGTGGTATTCGGAGGAAGCTAAGTCTTACTGGAAGATTTGCTTAGGCAGACACGTCGACATTTCGAAGATGGGTACCGGATTTGGGCGCTCCTATGGACCGTCATCGGAATGGAAGCGAAGAAGCTTATTGAAGATGAAAGGAATGAAAAGAAAACTTTATTTCATGTTAATGTTCACTGTACAATACACTCAAGCTTATATAAAAAGTGACAAATGTAACTAACTAACTAACAACTAACTAATCACTATTAAGCTCACTAATCAGCTTACTAATCAGTATACACTAAATCTAATACCTTTCCCTCAAGCTGAAATATTTAAGAAAAAAAGATAGAGGCTTGAAAATTTGAAATGAGAAAGTAAGGACTTGAAAGTTGCAGGATGTAATGACTTACGTGAAGCAAATGCAAAAATCCTTCTATGTACTTGTCCTGAATCACATGACAATCTAATTTTATGTGTTTCGTTCGTTCACAAAATACAGAGTTTGAAGCAATTTGAATTGATGCAATGTTGTCACAATAAAGGTTGGCTGGTCCCACTAGTTTGAGATGAAGTTCTGTTAACAGATTTGTAATCCAAATCAGCTCTTTTTTTGTGTCACACAAAGCTCGATACTCTGCTTCTGCACTATTGCAGGAAACAGTCTTTTGCTTCCGGGATTTCCAAGAAATCATAGTATCACCAAGAAAGATATAGAAGCCAGTAACATATCTTCGTGTATCAGGACATGTGGCCCAGTTAGAATTAGAGAAAGCATTGAGCTTAACTTCAAAAGTAACAGAATAGAATAGGCCTTTTCTGGATCACCTTTGATGTACCTTACAATCCTATGAGCTGCTTTTAAATGTGCATCACGGGGAGCAATAAGATACTAACTTAGTTTGTGAACAAAATAAGTGATATCTGGCCTAGTTATGGTGAGATAAAGAAGCTTTCCAATAAGAGCCCTGTAGGATGTAGGATCTGATAATAATTCACCATTTTCTTGGCTTAAATGGTGATTAGAATCAAGTAGCGTAGATATAGGTTTAGATCCAAGAAAACCAGTCTCTTCCGAGATATCTAGTGCATATTTCCTCTGACAAATGGAAATGCCTGTTTTATTGTGAGAAATTTCCAAGCCAAAGAAATATTTAGGTGGACCAAGATCTTTTATCTGAAAAGCAGTCATGAATACACGTTTCAAGTCTTCAATTGCCTCTTCACTGTTGCTAGCAATCATTATTTCATTGACATAAACCAAGATAGCCACGAATGCATGTTTGGTGATTTTTGTAAACAAAGTATGCTCAGCTTCAAAATTGTTGAAAACCATCTTTGATTAGAACTTGTGATAACTTCTTGTTCCATTTTCGTGACGCTTGTTTTAAGTCATAGATAGAGTTTTGCAATCTACAAACAACATTAGGTGGCAAAGTAATACCCTTCGGAGATGTATAACCGTGTGGTAGAGTCATGAAGATTTCCTCCTCAAGATCACCATGAAAAAAAGAGTTATTGACATCCATTTGTCTAAGAAACCAGCCTTGAGATGCTACTAAACTTATTAACAATTTGACACTAACTAACTTTTCCACATGAGAAAAGGTATCAACATAACGACTCCCTCTTGTTGTGTAAATCCTTTGGCAACAAGCCTTGCTTTATATCTGTCTAATGTCTCATCCGCCTTATATTTGATTTTATAGATCTATCTACAACCAACTGGTACTTTCCTATCAGGCATAGAAACAAATGAACAAGTATTAGTTTTGTGAAATTGTTGAAGTTTCTGATTCGTAGCTTATATCCACTGAGCTGCCTTTATTGCTTGTGCAAATGTTTCTGGTTCATACTTAGAGGTGATATTGAGGATAAAGGATTGATGATGTGGTGATAAGGCAGAGTATGTAAGAACAGATGAAAGAGAATAAGGTGTTGTCTTTGATTTAGGAGAAACGTATTTATGTACAATGTGATTATAATGGTAGTCTGTTAAATATGATGGAGTCTTAATGTTTTTGCATGGTTACCTGTGTTTACCAAAGAAGACGTGGCTGGAACTGAAGGTTCATGACTCAAAATAACAGGAATAGGTGGTAAAGTTGAAGTGGTAGCAAAAATGTTTGTGCTATCTAATGTATCTGATGTATGTGGTGAAACAGAATGAGGCATAGGAGACATGGGTGGTGGAAACATATGTGGAGGAGACATGTGTGGAGGAGACATAGGAGGAGGCATAGATTCTGTAAAAGTGGCAGGAATAGGTAAAGGAAGAACAGATTGGGGAAAGACATCTAAGGAAGGTGTGGAATTGGAAATTCTAAGATATGGGAAGATGTCTTCATGAAACTGAACATTTATGGTTATAGAGATTAAAGTGGTATTTCTAGTTATATAGATTAAATTGGTATCTAAGTGAAGCATTTTGTAATCTTTATAACCAGAATGGTAACCAATGAAAACACATGAACTTTCCCGTGCACTAAACTTGTGTCTATCTTTTGGTAAAGTGGAAGCATAACAAAGATAGCCAAAAAAATTTTAATGAGAATATTGTAGATTTGTGGGCTTGGGCTTTAGATCAAAGGAGGTCTTTTGGGCATAAAATTAAGTGATACATTAAAGCCCATTATTTATGTTAAACCCTAGCTAAGTTTAACATAAATATTACGACTTCTCAAGTTTTGAGGGTTAAGGAAGAAAGACAAAAAGGGAGGAAGGCTAAATTACAATACAACAAAAAGGAGAAAAATGATAGACGATAAAGGCAGCAGCTTGTGGTTCTACAGAAATCAGAACAGACAGAAGCTTCAGGCATATTAAGGGTTGCAGACTGCAGGAACAAGAAACAGACAAGGTTAAGGCTCTATGTTCGTGTATGCGTGAATCCGGATCGTCGTCAAGAGCTATTGTGAAGACTGAGTAGAATCAGACAAGTCTAAGTTTTGCATCTTTTCAATAAGGTTGTTGTTCAGTTATCTATTTTCTGTTTTTGTCTTTGTGCTTCTTTTGGTAAAACATGTTTAAGATCAGAGAAAACTCAAAGCTAAATTGATAACAGAACTGTAATTGTATCACTTGTTTGAATTAGTCGATCTTTGAGAGTATCTTCTCTCCCAGACGTACCGAAAAGGAACTAGGTGAACAAATTTTTGTGTGTTCTTGAATTACAAACAAACAACGTATCAGGCTAACAAATCGTCTTACAGGGAATTGATAAAAAATGATCGGATTTTCGCCAACAAGTGGTATTAGAGCCAAGGTTCAATTTCTTTTATGTGACTGGTGGTGTGATTCAAGGTTGTTCACGAGTTTTTTCAATCAAGCGTTCACGGTAACATAGAAAGTCTCAGTCATGGAGCCAACTCAAGGTAAATTTGAGGTGGACAAGTTTGACGGTAAAGGAAATTTTGGATTATGGAAATTCAAGATGCATATGCAGCTTGAGATTCAAGGATTGATATCTTGTCTGTCTGATTAGTCAAGCAAGACTTCGATCAGGGAAACATATAAAAAATGTAAAACTTCATAAGCTAAGGGAAAAGATTCTCCATATGATACATTGAAGATGGAGAAGGATCTAAGAGCTAAGAATTTGATAAGCTCTTGTCTTAGCAATATGATTATGAGGAAATTATTAAAGCAAACAACAACTTTAGGAGTATGGAAAGCTTTGGAAAGGCACTACCAGACAAAGACTCTACCAAACTGCATCAACCTGAAATAGAGGTTTGCTAGTTTCAAGATGGAGGAACACAAAAGTGTGGAGGAAAATCTTGATGTGTTTCTGAAGCTGGTTGATGATCTAGCGAGTGTGAGCATCAACGTGAGTGGTGAGGATCAAGCAATTCAGGTCGTGTCAAGCTTTTCCAAGCAGTTTGACTCACTTTTTCATACTTTGAAGTATAGTAATGGGAAGTAGACTCTGGCGTTGGGTGAAGTTACAACATCAGCATATGACAAAGAAGCTGAGCTCAAGCAAAGTGGACTCCTGGGAAAGGTAAAGTCAAATGATGAAGGTCTAGTTGTAACCAGAGGCAGACCTGAGAAGAATAATTATGGTCAGAGGGCTGGTATATCAAAGAGAAGAGACACCAGGTCAAAATCTAGGTCACAATTTGCATCAAAGCCTAGTGGGTGTTGGATCTGTGGGAAATAAGGAAATTTCAAGAGAGACTGTCTTGAAAGAAGAAAAAAAGCTGATGCAGAAAATATAGCTCATGAGGCTGATTTACCGATGGTCTTGACAGCAAGCATACAAGACACCATGAATGAGTGGGTCATGGCAGGCCCGACCCAACATAATTCATAGCCCTAGGGCAAAAATTATTTTTGGGCTCCACTTTAAACAAACTCTTATTTATAAAGATTTCTTACGGGCTCTTGTACATATGGTTCGGATTTTTTATTACACGCTTGGGCTTTTATTGTACTTTATAATGTCTCATTACGTTCTGGGCCTCTTTATTAAAATATTTCTCATCAAATGACCCTTTTTATCTAAAGAATATTTTGAAAATTGAGTTGGTCCCCTGGCCGTCGCACTGCTGCCCACCCCCTTTGGGCCGGACCTGGGTCATGGATTCTGGTTGTATGTTCCACATTACATGAGATAGATATGTCTTGTTTGACTTCAAGAAGTTTAATGGAGGAAAGGTGTTGATGGAAAATAACACCTACATAAAAGTCAAACAAATGGGTAAGCTGAAGATCATAACTTCAGATGGAGCTACTGTGATATTGACTGAGGTGAGATACATTCCAGGCATGGGTAGAAATCTCATCTCTTATGGCCAATTAGAGAAAAAGTGGGTGCAAGTATTCTAGTGAAAATTTGTCATCACATTCTATAGGCAGGGCCATAAGGGTTGAGGTAAATCACACAAACATATAGCATTCAAGGTTGGGACATATGAGTTTCAAGAACCTGAACCTACTTTTCAAAGGGGGTTATTTAGACTCAAAGGAAGTTCACACATTAGATTTTTGTGAAGAGTGTGTGTTAAGAAAGTCCCACAGACAAAGTTTTCTAGAGGGCAAACACATCACTAAAGGTATTCTTGAATACATTCACAATGATCTATGGGGTTCTGTCTCAAACGAGTCAAGTCTGTCAGGATGTAGATACTTTCTTACATTCGTTGATGATTATTCAAGGAAGATCTAGATCAAATTCTTGAAGAGTAAAGATGAAGTGTTTGAGAAATTTTCAGAGTAAAAGACACTTATGGAAAATCATACAGGAAAGAAGATCAAGTGTCTACGAACAGACAATAGGTTGGACTTCTGCAACAATAATATGGATCAACTATGTCAAGTCTCAGGGATTCAGAGGCACATAACATGTACCTACACCCCACAGCAAAACGAGGTGTATGAGAGGATGAACAAGACGATAGCTGATAAGATCAAGTGTATGTTGGCAGAAACAGGGATGGAGAAGAAATTATGGGCTGAGGCAGCCTCTACTGCTGTTTATTTAATAAATAGATTGCCAAGTGCATCACTGCAATTCAAGATTGATTCCAGTCATTTCAGACGGTTTGGGTGTGTTTCTTATGTTCACAGAACAGAGGACAAGATTGGTCCAAGGGCTGTTAAGGGTATATTTATGGGATATCCGCAAGGAACCGAGGGTTACAACAATAAGCAGAAACGTGGTCTTTGATGAAGAAAAGATGTATCACGAACTAAATCACAAGAAAGTGACTAAATCAAAGAAGAAGAAAGTCACTTTCAGCTCTGATTTAATTCGTGGGCCAACTCCCAATGTTGTTGTTCAAGAGTCCACAAGTCAAGGTGGAGTGGTTTCAAAAAGTATAGAGTATGCTGGTCAAGGTGGAGATACTTCTGAATCATTGTCTGATTCGGTGTCTGAATTAGTATTCGAATAAGCGCCAGAATCAGAGGACGAACATGAGTTTGGTGATGAACATGAATCAGGTGATAAACAAGAAAATCAAAATGACCAAGAGTCTTTTGATGATTATTTGCTAGCAAGAGACGGGGAAATAAGGGTTAATAAACCACCATCCAGATTTGAAGGTTATGATTTTGTGGCTTATGCTCTATCAAGTGCATAAAGTATTGAGTTAGATGAACCAAAATCAGTGACTGAAGCAAGAAGAAATAGGGACTAGAAGAAGTAAAATCAGGAAATGGTTGAGGAGTCAGAATCAGACTTACGAGATTGTGCCAAAACCAAGTAAGCAAAAGATTTTTGGGTGTAAATAGATCTTTAAGCTGAAGGAGGGTATTCCTGGAATTGAAGAGCCTAAATCCAAGGCAAGACTTGTAGCTAAGGGATTTACACAAATTGAGGGAGTGGACTACGATGAAATATTTTCTCCTGTGGTAAAGCATGTGTCAATTAGGATCATGCTGTCACTTGTGGAAAATTTCGATCTGGAGTTGAAACAGTCACCCAGGTAATGGAACTAGAAGTTTGATGACTTCATGAAGTCATTGGGGTTTCAGAGGAGCACCAAGGATCCGTGTGTGTACACCATGGGATCAAGTATTGATGATATGGTTTATCTTTTGATGTGTGTTGATGATATGCTTGTTGCAACAAAAGACATACAGGAAATAAATGTCTTAAAGGAGAGTCTGAAGACTACGTTTAAGATGAAGGATTTGGGACCAGCAACCAAAATCATTGGTGTGGATATCATTAGGGACATGAAGAAAGGTATCTTGAAGCTGTCGCATGAAAGATATCTCAGACATGTTCTCATAAGATTTAACATGAAAGATTGCAAGGTTGTTGTTACACCTGTTAATTAACAGTTCAAGCTCAAGAGTTTAACTCAGGAGGAGCTAATGATTAAGTCACAGTTAAAGAGCTTAATTCCCTATGCAAGCGCTGATAGGAATATATGTTATGATTGGTTCAAGGCATGATTTGCATATGTTGTTGGATTGGTTAGCAGATTCATGGCAAATCCAGGAAGAGGTCATTGGTCTGCTGTGAAATGGATTTTGAGGTATCTACAGGGAGCATCAAAGGCATGTATTACATTCATGATATCATAAGAATATGATATTGAAGGATTTTGTGATTTTGATGACGCAACATACATGGACTAAAGAAGGTCTGCGTCAGGTTATGTTTTCAAAGTTAATGGAAAAACTGTAAGTTGGAGATCTTCAACACGTTGTAGCTCTCTCAAAAAAAGAAGCAGAGTACATGGCACTCACATAGGCAGCAAAGGAAGGGATTTGGTTGAAGGATATATGTAGTGAACTGGGTTTAGTTCTGATAGCTCCAAGCTGAATTGTGATTCGCAGAGTGCAATTTTCTTAGCCAAGAATTCAGTTCACCACGACAGAACAAAACACATTGATGTTAAGGTTCATTTCATCCGAGAAATGGTTGATGATGGTTCATTCAAGGTGCAAAAGATTCACACTTCACTAAATATGTTGACGAAGTGTTTACTAGGCAAGAACTTTTATAAGTGTTTGGTAAGACTCAATATCACCTAAATTTGAAGAAATAGAAGCTCGAGATGTGTTGGTTGATTTTTCATCCCGTAGCCATGTAACAAGAAGCTCTATTCTTGAAGGAACGAATAAACAAAGGCTATCAGTCAGATGGTCATATTTGATGGTGAAGATCTGTCCAAAAATCATGCAGAAAACACATAACAAGAAACTGAAGCAGTGTTTGATGTTTTAGTCACCAGGGTGAATAGTTAAGTTGTTGTCAAGTTAGACAGGAAGAGCAACATCAACGGTATATTTGAAGACTGTTATGGTGATCATTGTTGGAAGATAAAAGATCGAGGAAGTGTTGACATTCCTCGCTTCTCATTCATCCACCAACTATGAGGATCAATGTATTTTGGGAGAACACCTATAAAGGTGATATGAGAGACGGCTATCGGTACAAACAACATATGCGACAATCAATGGTGATGTGTTGATTGATATCGTGACAATCCAGCAATAAAAGTTCAAGGAAATAAGAAGAATGTGATCTTGCTAGACCCGAAATCCAAGGTGGAGATTTGTAGAGTTGTGGGCTTGGGCCTTAGATCAAAGGAGGCCTTTAGGGCATGAAATTAAGTGATACATTAAAGTCCATTATTTATGTTAAACCTTAGCTAAATTTAATATAAATATTAGAGCTCCTCAAGTTTTGAGGGTTAAGACATAAAGGAAAAAAGGCAATACAACAAAAATGAGAAAAATGATGGACGACAAAGGCAACAGCTTCTGGTTCTGCAAAAATCAGAACAGACAGAAGCTTCAGGCATATTCAGGGTTGCAGACTGCAGAAAAAATAAATAGACAAGGTTAAGGCTTTGTGTTCATGTCTGTGTGAATCAGGATCGTCGTCAGGAGCTATAAAGAAGAACATGTAGAATTAGACATGTCTAAGTTAGGATCAGAGAAAGCTCAAAGCTAGATAAAAACATAATTGTAATTGCATCACTTGTTTGAACTAGTGGATCGTTGAGAGTATCGTCTCTCCCCAGACAACCGAAAGGGAATTAGGTGAACAAATTTCCGTGTGTTCTTGAATTACAAATAAAAAAAAGTATCAGGCTAACAAATCTTGTTATATGGAATTGATGAGACAAAGGATTGGATTTTCCCCAACAAATATGCTGATGTTTTGTTAGTGCGTAGTTCATATGGTGTGTTATTATGTAAAAGGGGAGATGGATTTTTGTATATAAGGTAAAAAACTGATCTAATATACTCAATCCAATAAGGAATATGTTTATTAGACTAGAAAAGAAGGACCTAGCAACATTTAGAATGTGTTGGTTTTTTCTTTCCTGAATTTTGTTGAGGTGTATTGATACATGAAAAGTAATAAAAAAATACTCCTAGATTGAATCAAAGAAGTAAACTTAAGTTTAGGATCTAATGGATTTGATTTTAGTGTCAAACTAGGTTTCTATATGTGTGACAAAATCTAGAAAGTTTTTAAGAACATCACTTTTTGATTTCAAAAGATAAACTTATGTAACTCTAGTACAATTATCAACAATTGTTAATAAAATATTGAAAACCATTATGTAAATAACCGAAAAAGTACCCCATATCAAGATGTAATATATCAAAAGGTTTAGAAGCCATACGATTTAAAGCTGCAAAAGAAAGTCTTTTTTTGTTTTGCTAAATGACAAAGTTTACAATGAGAACAATCAGTGCTTTTGTGGGAACCAAAATTTGTACTGTCGATTTCCGTTAGTTATGGTAAATGAGAGAGAACTCTAACTTTTCAGAGATCCCGGATTTTTGTGAATCAAACGTGGAGAGATCAGAACACGACAACAACATAATACGAATATGAAATAAAAAGTAACAAAGAGGGCAATAAAAGTCTTATTCTGAATCGGTGTGTGAACGTGTTACAACATGTGATAGCCTCAGCCACAAGAACTGTTGGCGAGTTATCCTAGATCTAGCAGCAAAGACCGATAAACCTAATTGACTCGTAACTCACTAACAATAACGAAAAAACAGTCTGAAGTCCCAAGTATTTCGGTGTGGATAATAGAACGTGAATGGAACCTTCATGCCCCTTCTCTTCATCTCTCTTATATAGGCTTCAGGGTTGATCCGCCTTCCTTTTTCGCCTTCCACCTTTCCGTGGAAGTCTTCCTTCTCCAGTTTATTCTTCTACGAGAATCTTCCTTTTTCTGGATTTCTTCCATTTCTTCTTGGCTTGCAAGACAAGCTTTGACCTCCATAGCGCTTGAGATAGATTCTCGCCTAAATTCGTAAGTGGGCCATTTCCATGTTTTAGGCCTTATTGGGCCCGTCTACGGTTTAGGAGAACTTTATGGTTCTCGTTGGAGAACTAGGCTTTTGTACTATGATACGATCAAGACTTTTTGGAAAGGTTATACTGATTGTATGAGCGTGATAACATCGATGTTAACTTATCCATTTATGATTTTATACGATCGGTAAAAATGTGTGTGTCCTTATGACTGTTCTGAAAGACAATGATTTTAATCGTATAGTCTAGATAATCTTCGATGTTTCAACAAACCACTATCGTTTTATATGATTAACTCTATATGAGAAGATTTCGCGATTCTCTCGCAAGTCGTAGAAAATAATCGTATAGCTAAGGTGATCTCGGTGTTCGGGATAACCGGAACCGTTTACACAATAACTCCGAGACATATGTTAGTTTTATGATTTTAACTGCAAAATTCCAACAAAGATACAAAATGAGAGACGGTTTATCCCGAGTGGTGCAAAACGAGTATGTGATTCATCTCGCCAGTTAGCGAGATAAATGCATGCTTAGATTCATCTTGCTAATTGGCGAGATGAATTCCGTGATTTTATTCATCTCGCCAGTTGGCAAGATGAATTGTCCGATTGATCTCGCCAACTGGCGAGATGAATGCTTGCTTTGGTTATTTGTACTCGGACATGATTTGGGCTGTCCGTAAATGTATCATGTTTGTCCGAAGGTTACGTATCTATCAAGGTTTTTCGAATATTCATTTTGAGTATGCTAGTCCAACACCGGACGTGAGTGGACCCTCTTGTCTCGTTAAAACCTTAGTGATAGAAAAACCCGGTGGGAAAAAATCTTCTCGACTAAGAACAAAAGAGTACAGAGATGATCGCTTAGCGCTTTTAAGATTGTTGCTTGAATCTTTTGAAACGCATCATCTAGGACCTTTCAGAAGTATTGTGGGTTTAGATTTTTTATTACATTGATCGGGAATGCTTAGATCGTTTGGTATTTCTAGGAAATTGATTCTGAGTGTGCTATTTTTGATCCCAACAGTTAGNTTGCCCCCCCCCCCCCCCAACTCGCAAGGTTTGGGCCGAATGTTGCAAGGGAGTGATGTATGTTTTGATTGGAATCCACGGTTGATAAGTTTCCGTATAATTTTTATGATTATTTTATTGCAAAAAACATTTCTCTATAAGTAATGGATTCTCAACCTTAATTTCATTCATTCCTTCTTCTTTCAAATTTCTACTTTGAGAGCTATTGCTCAGATGACTTCTCTCCAGAAAGATGACAGTGCTACCATGGATTGTCATTTTTTGGGAGGTTCTTACGGTTCTCCGGTCCGCGAAGTGGTCCCTGCTCACGTGGCGAGGTTCCTTGCTTTCCAGGAGAAGATGTCTTGCTGTGACGTCAAGACTGATGGTCCTGCCTCTGCTGTTCCGACAGAGGCCTCGACACTGACCATGATGTTAGCTTTCGTGCCTAACTTGGTGCCCCATTCTTTACCCAACCCAGATCACGGAGTGATTCTTCTGACGGGTTCTTCGACAACCTCGGTTCCCATTGGAGGTTCTAAGCATGGGGTTGAGTCCATGCCTCCCCCTCCTCCTGTCGAACGAGAGCTTTTCCTAGAGGTAGAGCTGCCCCTGTTTGCTCCCCTAGGGGAGCGCAAGAGGTCTTGTTCTACCTTTGGGTTAGTTGGAAAGAGGAAGTGTGCGAAAGGGGGCGAGACTGGACTTCCACCGCAAAGGGCTTCGAGTTCGGGCACGATGTCATGGCATCGTACCAAGGTTTGTACGAACCATTCCGTGTTTCTTGCGTCCGTCATTTTCTTATCCTTTTTTGTGGAGCTTGTTTCTCTAATAGATGGAATACTTAGCGATTGCATATCGGAGATGGACGTCTTACGGAAAATCTTGCGAGTTCGAAGGAAAAATCGTCATGGTTGGAGGCGAAGTTGGGAGCGATCGACAGCACTTATGCCTCGGAGGTGTCTTAATTTCAATATTAGGTCAGCCGGCTTGAGAGGGACCTCGGGAAGACGTTGAGCTCTCTGCTGAATGAGAAGAAAGCTAGGAAAGCTAAGGCGAAGGAGCTGCGCCATCTTCAACGTCAAGTGCAGACCATGGTGGAAGCCGAGTCGTGCTATTCCTATGGTTAGAACTGAACTGGGCATTGCTGAATCCATTCTCCCGTAGCCTTTTGATCGTCCGGTGGAGCATGGTTGCGAAGACGTCGAGCGTCGCGAGGCAGGTGACCCAGCTGGTGTGACGGAGGATTTTGGTGGTGAGACAGATGAGGACGAGGTCCTCATCCTGAATGATGAATGAGATTGTTTTCCTGTTTAGCACGTTTTTATGTTTTAAGTTTTTTGAATCTGTTTTCTTTGGTCTAGTATGGCTGTATAAAATCGTGACCCGATCGTATGTGGCTTCAGGTCTTTTTTGCGTTGTGATTTTATATATCGAACAGTGCTTTGATTTTACGTTGGTGTTGTTAAGTTGGAGTTACGGACACGAGTAGTCAGTTCTTATCTTATTCTCTGATGGTCTTCACGTCCACTCGTTTTCAGATGTAGGCGATGGTGTTGTTGCGGGTTTTTTGAATTTGCGGATGTAGGCGAAGAGACAAGTTTAGGGATCTCACATCAGTTTTCATATGCTATGTCTAGATATGTCGGAGACCAATGTGATGGTTTTAGGGCAAGACCTAGGTTTACTCTCGGTTTTAAGGGGTACGGTGATTATATCCGGCTTATGTATCATGTTTATGATTTCAACGTGATATCCTTTCGATATTGGAATCTGCGATAGATTCACATCAATCGGGAACCGAGCATCTCTCCGAAGAAGATTTCTAGGCCGTTCGAGAGTGCTGACCCAATTCTGGTTTTTATAGCGTTGTTTACCCTTGTGTCGGGTGTGTGAGAACCAATCTTACGAAAGGTTAGGTGACTAGTTCATCCGTCGGGGCCAATCGATGGGTTTGATATAGGAGCGGATGTTTACTCATTTTGATTTAGGAGTCTTCGTAGATTGTGTTCACATGAATTTGGAAGTTTGTTTTCGGAAGTTCGTGACGTCTCGCTTTTTCCGGAAGTTCTTTTTCCGTTCGAAGATTTTGCATTTTGGAATATTTTCGAGGAATATGATAGTAGGATTTTTACGTCCTACTTGGGTATCAATTACCCATCGTTGTAGTATAGATGGGTTGTCAATCCAAA
>OVBE01004104.1:0-24902 GCA_900406425.1 Iberis pinnata | reverse complement strand
ATGGGTTCATCATCTCCAATTCTAGAAAACATAAACAATAGAGATGAACAAGAAGAAAATTTTGAAACTCAAAATTCAGATGAAAGGGGAAAAAGGAAGAGCCAATAATCTAGAGGTGTTAAAAAAATGTTAGAATCAAGGTCACCTGCATGGGATTACTTCACAAGATTGGAAGGAAACCGTGGCAGATGTACTTGTAATTACTGCAAGAAAGAGTTTTCTTATTCAAGCAGGTCGAGAACCACAAATCCGAACAATCATCTAAAAATTTGTAAGAGTTACGAAGCAGAAGTAAAAGATCAATATAAGAAAAAATTATTAATACTCAAGGAGGTTTTAAGAGCTCAAAAGTCCCTGAATCTGTTTTTAGAGAAGCAACCAATGAGTTACTTGTTATATCATAGCTACCATTGAATTTTGTCGAGGGTATGGGTTGGAAACACTAATGAAATAAGGTAATATTTTAGTTTTAGTTTTACATATTTTTCTTTGTAAGTAACTAAGTATTTACATCTAATATATCTAATATTTTATGTATATACATCTAGACCAACATGTACAAGCCACATTCAAGAAGAACAGCAACAAGAGATGTTGTTCAACTATATGTTAACAGAAATGCTACTATCAAGAAGTGGTTTATTAAAAACAAGCAAAGAGTTTCGATAACCACATATATATGGGTTGCTCAACACACAGGTAACACGTTCTTTTTTATATGTCATTGTTGCATAATATTTTCATTGTTTCTCTTTCAGTTTTAATTATATAGATGTTTTTTTTTATTCAGGTGCAAGTTATATGGTGATTACAGCACACTATATTGATAAGGAATGGAAACTAAAGAAACTTATTATTGGGTTTAAGCATGTACTAGATCACAAAGGTACCACCATCTCTAGGTACTTTTAAATTGTTTGGCTGATTGGGAATAAAGAAAGTATTTTGTGTGACCGTAGACAATGCAACTGCAAATACAAATGCATTAACAAAGTTTGAATTAGCTTTTTTACTTGTTTCTGAAGATTCTTTAGTGATGAAAGGTGAATATATGCATATGAGATGTGCTGCACATATAATGAACTTGATAGTGAAATACGGTTTGGAGAAAGTGAATGGAAGTGTGTGTGTGCAATCCGTAATGTTGTGTTTTATGTTAGATTTGGAACAAGTAGGCAACATTCATTTGAGCTTAAGGTAAAATCTGGTAAATTTAGTAGGGGTAGCTTGCCATTAGATGTGAAAACTAGATGGAACTCCACATATCTGATGTTGATAAGTGCAATAAAGTTCAAGGCAACTTTTGATAAAATGGAGTTAGAAGACAAATTTTATAACGATTACTTCATGGAGTTTGAGCATGAAAATAAAAGGGATGGACCTTCTTTGAATATTGATTTTCTTGAAGCTGAAAGGTTAGTGAAGTTACTCATAATCTTCTACAAATCTACTTTAGTAGTCTCAGCGTCTACTAAAGTGAATTCACATGAGTGTTTTGGTGAAATAGCAAACATGGCATTTAATCTTTTGCAACTTTCTAGTAGTGATGCTGCTTTAAAGATCAAAGGTAGTGAAATGTATTCCAAGTTTACTAAATATTGGGATGATTTGAAGAATATCAACAAGATGTTGATAGTTGGTAGTGTATTTGATCATAGGAAGATGAAATTTGTAAATATGTGCTTTGAAGAGATGTATGGGGAAGGTACTACCGAGGTTAGATATATGGATTAGTCAGTTCGTGACATGCTAAAAGTTATGTTTAAAGAGTACAGTGATAGATATAGTAAGAACGTAAGCTCTCAATCACAACCATCTGAATCTAATTCAACTCAATGAAGTCAATCTACACAAGATCAACAAAAAGAAAAGATGGATTCAGCTGAGGATGATTTTGGTTACCAGAGGATTGAGAAGAAGTATAATACATTGTTGACAAAGAAAGGGGTTAAGAGCATGAATGAGTTGGATACTTATTTGATGGATAAAGTAGAGAATCCAGAGGTGATGTTGGGAACAGAGTATGATGTACTCTCTTGGTGGAGACTAAATAGTTGCAAATATCCTATCATGTATGAGATGGCGAAAGACTTGTTTGCTATGCAAGTATCATTTGTAGCCTCTGAAAGTGCTTTTAGCACTAGTGGTAGGATAATAACACCTCTGAGGAATTGTCTATCTCACTATATGGTTGAGGTCTTGATGTGTACGGAGCAATGGTTGAAACATGATATTAGTTGTGAATCCAAAGTGCTAATAAATGCACAAATACTTGCTGATATGGAGTTTGAAGAGAAGCTTGAGGGAGGTACACTTTTAATTTTTGTTCTTTCTCTGTAACATTCTTGTTTTGGTTTTCAGAGTTTGGAACTCATACTCATCAAGAAAAAAGTAGAAGATTAAGAAACTATCACTTGGAGACTTGGATTTCATTTTCCTATGGATTTATTTTTGATTTTTTTTTTTAGGTTTTATATCATCTGTAATTGTTTGATTTTGTTTTTAAAAAACCCGTAATGGTTTGATTTTGTTTAAAAGTGGCCAATGGATTTTTTAGATTTCAATTAAATTCGTAATGGTTTGATTTTGTTTTTTTTTATTTCAAATGTTTTGGATTTTCATTTCAAACAGTTATAATAATGATTTTTTTCATTTCGGATTTTTCGGATAATTTTGGATATTTATATCCGATATTAATCCAAAAATCTGAAACCGAACTAGAAATCCGAAATACCTGAGAATCCGATCCCGAACCTGAACCGAACCGAACCCGAGGATAACCGAACCGAATCCGATCCAAAGTCCTAAAATACCTAAACGGATTCTACAGTCGAAAATCCGAAAATCCGATCGGGTTCGGATATCCGAACGCCCAACCCTATAAAATAGTAACAGTAATGGCTTTACAATATCATTGAACAATTTTGGAATCATTAAAAAATAAGGTCATGAGTTTGATTATGAATTTGATTAAGAGAATGTTTTCTAGGCTTATGTGGTTTCAAAGGAAACACACACACACAAACATAACAATGCAGACCATGAAAGAAAAGTCTTGAACAATGCATTTCTAATTTTCACATCACCAACTAACTAAAGAAGACTATACTGTCATTTTGGTTAAAATCTTGACTTCAGAACTCTTAATGCAATGATTCAATACTACGGTCCAGCAACAAACAGCTTCTCAATAGAGCCTACCAGTACACTCCGAAGAACCACAATGACATTCCTTCTTCCTGATATTACCATCAGCATCTCGTACATGATCGATTACATAATTGTAATCATACGAGAGTTCCTCAAATGGAGGTATATCATCCGTTGCAAAGAACATCACATGGGGTATTCTACATTCCTCATGGTCATACAATACGTCCTGAGCGTACAGATTCGGTGAGCAGCTATGGTTTATAAACCTCCCTATGTTCCCTTTCTGCGCAGCGTCTATGGTAAACCCACTCGTCTCATGCTCCTTGCCAATGTCAAAGAGATACTCGTCTTTCCCGGCAAGTCTTTCAGCTTCTTTTTCCTCCAGAAGCTCTCCTACATACTCGCAGATAAAACTTCCGGAAGGAATCGAGTTTGGGGATCTTACTCCCCAGCCTCTTGACTCGGTTTTGAAGATTTCCAGCTGTAACTTGATCCCGCGCTGTGTGACTCGGAGGTAACAAGAAGGCGGGCAACCGCAGAGTGGACCACACTCATAGACCAAAGTCTTTCCTATACAAATGTTTCCATCTTCATTGTAAGGTATCTCTCCATCGTTTTTTGCAATGCAAGAACAGTTTACTGATTCAGAGCAGCGTTTAGTGCAACCACAGCTCTTTGGAGGAATTGGCCTACACCAATCCGGATATATCATATTAACCGTGTAGATAAACTGAGGCGGTTTCTCATCGTCTACAGTGTTCACAGCGTATATAGGTAATCTCTCTTTCCCTTCTGAGATATCAGCACTGCAAAGACCATCCCGGAACTTTGATTTCTTTGATTTACTTGGTTTCTCCATCACTTGCAAAGACAGCTCAGGTTGTCCAGGAATACGTTGCAGTCTGAACTTGAAAACAAGCTTACCATGAGATCCAGTTTCGTTCCAGTAATCTTCAACCAAATATAATCCATCGAAAACATATTTTTTGCCATCAGATGGCTTTTTGTAACCTTTTATGACACGCACTGGGTTCTTTTTGAGTTTACTGTTTGCCAATGCAAGGTTACCTTTTATAAGCTCTTGGTCTTTGGGTTCACTATCTTTGTCTCCTTTCTTAACAAATCCGCCTTGACCTGTGTAGGTCAAAACTTCTGCATTATCAAACACGTTATCATAACCTTCAGTGGCTACAATACTTATCGCAGTTAGTGTATCGTTGTCATCTTTCATATAATCTATACCAGCTTGACTAGGTCTATGTATACGAAGAGAATTCAGATCCATTCTAGTTTGAAATTTATCGCCAACTTCAACACCAGGCACAGGTCCTATAATAGGAGTACCAGGTTTACGAGATTTTCCTTCACTCTTTTGAATCTTTGATGCCTCGCTACCACTTCTTTTCCTAAGCCTTGAACAAGTAGGCTGTGAAAGAGGAAGCTCAGCACCTGATAACCGAGGCGTTTGAGGAAAACTCTCTTTATCAGGGGTAACCTTCTCACTCCTATTAGATTCTTGATTGTACTCTCCATTCATCTCCTTAGCCTCGAATGGTTTTGGAACTGTAGCCTCCGACTTCTCAAGTCTCAATGGCTCTGGTGATACGCTTTTAGAAGGAGATAGATCCAGATGTTCCGCAAAATTCAACTTTTCCACCACAATTTCCTCTTCCAATGATATAGGAACCTCCACGGTATCTTTACTCTTTGAAACATTCCTCCTCATATATGGAGGTAAGTCTCTTACTATAGGAACTGTTCTTCCACGAAGCGACTTTGTGCCAATGATGCTTTGCTTGCAAGCAGACCTCACCACCATGTTTTGCTCACTTGTGTCATCCGGCAAATTCTTAATGTTCACTGGTTCGTCTGTGCTAACTCGATCAGATTTAGTCTGCTTGTTTACTCCAACATTTATCTCATTAGAAAGCTTCACATCAACATCTTTCAAGTGATCTCCCACAACTTTTACAGGAATTAACTCAACTTCAGGTTGAGATGACAGAACACAGTCAACAGAAACATTCCTGTTCTTACAAGTTTCAATTGGGACATCCTTCTGTTCGGTCCTCGACCTAATCAACATTGATCCAGAGCCAGGTGATGATGACTCACTCTCCTTAAACCGCTTGGACTTACGACGCCCCATAGGATCAGTGTAACTACCATCCCGTAAAACTGTTGCTAGTTTCTCCTCAGAAGAAGCAGTACCATTGAGCAATGAACTAAGTTCTGATGACTTCGTTTGTACCATGTTATCCAATTCCTAGTCATACCACAGAAGATAGAAGAAGAAGAACATGAAGTAAAAACACCACCCTAAGTAGTTGCAATAACAAAATTGGTCAATTAAATGAACAAATCATTCGCAATTCGTAAAGGACAAATGCAAGTTTCCAAAACCCTAGAAAGAGCTCTTCTTCAATACCATAAACACAATGCGAACGTAAATTAAAAGCCAATTAATGCCAAATCGTTCAACAATCTAACACTCTTGGGGGAAAACTGAACCCACATTTCAAAATTATAGCTTTTATCGAAGACTCACAAGTCACAAACAAACACATTGTGCAATTCAAGTTCAACAGAAGAACAAGAAACACAGTAAAAGCGAGATGGAAGCGATTAAAGAGATCACTTCTAAGAGCAACAAAAGAAGCAAAAATCGAAAATTCAGATGAAAGGGTAAGAAAAATTTACCGGAAAAATGCTTCGAATGAATCGAAGACGACGGAGAAAATTATGAATCTATTGGCATTGAAGAGCGGGGGAAAAAGAAAAGGGAATCGTCTTCTCAAATTGTGTAATTCAGAATCTGCTGTGAAAACAAAGCAAAAACAAAATTTAATATTGATTTTTAATTTCCAAGAAACTAATTAATTTAGAATAAATAACTCACTCAAATATGACTCATCATTAATTTTACTTTTCTTCTGTAACTGGTTTTAGTTAAGGATGATGCAAATTGTTATCAACTTACAAATTTATTTATACAAGTTCATGAAGGCAACTGATTTTTGAGGGATCTAGGGTTTTTGTGGATCTCTTTGAATGTTTTTATTGGAAACAATATCTTTTAACTATATCCTATATGTACAGATCTAGTAGATTTTTATATTATATTTACTAAATATTTCTTAAGATTTTTCATAGTCAACAGATTTTTTATAATCTTTTTAGTATATAAATCTATAATTTCTTTATTAGGATAATTAAAAAAAGAGAAATATCACAAAATTTAGCTGTTTTTCCAAAAATGCTAGATATTCTCAATTGTATTAAAAGTATTATTAAAATATATTTTATATAAATAATAAACATAACAAATAAAAGAATTCTTTCAAATAATATCAAAAAGTTCAAATTTCAAAAATACCACATATTCTCAAAAATTTCAAAAATACCATATATTCTCAAATGTTTCAAAAATATCACAAACATAAAAAGTGAATTTTTAAGGGTTTAGACTTTAAAATTTTGGGTTTGAGTTTACTTAAGGGTGTTATTCAAACACCGATTTTAAATCAATTCATTTAGATTTAAAATCATCAAAATTTAAAAATATGCAAGGCTCATTTGCAGAGATTTTTAAATATATGTAGGATTCAGTTGGAAATTTTTTATAAATCTCTGCAGTTTACCTTGGATTTGAAATCTATATATTTGTTAATAGAACTCCACCATAAGCCATTTCAAATTTATTAACATACAAAGATTTTAGAAATCCTTTGTAATTTGAATAACATTAGATTTTAAAATCTGATTTAAAATCTTTCATCGAATAACATTATATTTCAAACTCTATTAATGAATGGATTCCAAATACTATAACCAATAACACTAAATTTTAAAACATAATTTCAAATCAACTATTGAATAACATTATATTATAAATCAAGTGGAGTTGATTTAAAATCAATCATTGAATAACACCCTCTAAATAGAGTTTATTGTTTAGTTTTGAAAGAGGTCGAGTTTGGTTTTGGTGTTTTAGGATTTAAATTTGAAATTCTAAAGCTATTTCAAATTTTGTGGTATTTTTGGAATAAAAATATTTGTGCAGTAATTTTGGAAAAAGTAGTATTTTTGGAATATATTTTTGGTGGTATTTTTGAGAACCAACTAATAAATTTAATATGATGAATGTAGAATTTAAATTGTGGATTTGAGTTGGTTTATTTGTAAGGAATTAAAATTTAGTTGGGATAAAGTTTAAATTAAGAATAATTTAAACTATTTAAATTTATGGTACTTTTTTGTTAATATTTGGAGCACAACCGATATATCCTAATTTGTGGTACTTTTGTCAACATTTGGAGCACAACCGGCATATCTAAATTTGTGTTACTTTTTTGTTAACATTTGGACTACAACAGGCAGATTCAATAGCCAGTTCCTACATTATCGTAGGCGCAGGACTCGGTCCCGGATGAGATGGTGATACTTGCTTCATGTGGACTTATGAATGTTATTAGGCTAATGCCACTTTCCAATTTGTAGTACTTTTGAAACTAAAATTAAAAAATATAGATTTTAAAAAAATTCTTCTTTTCTTTTTAAAAATTGTTTGCGATTTTTTGGCATAAATAAAGATTACTACTAGTTGTGATAATAAGTCGTCTGTATCAACAACAATTAGGTAACATATAATGAACAAAAGAAAACAACCTACTAGTAGTTCTTGCTGCTCGAGCTAGGAAATTCACTTGCTTGTTGAAATCTCGTCAAATATAATAAAGCATTGATAAATGAGCACATCTTCTTTAGATATGCTAATTCAACTGCAAAAGACGACCATTTCAGTGGGTGGTTAACTCAGGTGAGTATGTGATAAATGTTGAGCATTGATATCCATATTTGAAAACAATCCAAAACCCATAATCTTAGAGTACTTCCACCGGTGTTTCTAATGGAGTTTTTAATGAGTTTTTAGGCTAAATATGATTAACATTAAAGATTAAATGAGTTTAAAGTGAAGAAACAAATCTTAGAGAAGGATCTTTGGCAAATTTAAGAACCAGATACGTGTCAGACATGTATTGGCTAATATTTTTTGGTTTTTTCTGCTTATTTTTCCCTAAAATTGTTTTCTACTTAGGCGGTTCTGCAAATCTGCGATATCTTCTTCCTCCCCTCGTCGATCTCTTCTCTTTCCATACTATCACTCTCCGGTAAATCTCCTCATCAAAATCGGTCTTCGTCGATCTCTTCTCCTTCTGGTGAATCTTTTTTCTTTCTTGTTAATTTCGTAAATGGCTTTTGATTTCGTCAATGATTGTTCGTTGAATGTTGAATGCATGTGTTCTACTTCCCTCTCGATTGTTTATTTGTAATGTATTTTCCTTTTATTGTTCTAAAAACTTATTGTTTATGTTTATCAATCTTGAGAACTAAAAGAACAATGATTCATTATTTATTCCCTTAAACAGGAGAATGATGATTGTAAGGAGAATGAATCATACATAATCTGGTTATGTGTTTGATTCATTAGACGACAAAAAAGGAAGCAACTCTTATTCTTGGCATCAGGTTATTGAGGTAACACACTACCTTATTATTCTTGTCTTGAGTGTTCTCAATCTTCATCTAATTAGTGGATTAATCTGGTAGCATTAGCATAGTCACACTGAAGATTGTCTCATATGTGGGCAGTGCCGGTACTAAGGTATTTGATGCTTAAAGCTAAGGACAAAAATGATGCTTTTAAAAAGGAGGGGAAGATCGAAACCGTCCCAAAGAATCTTCATAGAGGCTAAAAATGATGCCTCTAAAATTTATATAAATTATGCGCCTGAAGCCCTTGCTTCTCCAGCTTCCCATCAGGGCCGGCCCTGTATGTGGGTTTGGGACTGAAATTCACAGGAAGAATTGTATGCAACACAGTGATCAACTAACACTGATTCTCTTCTTGTTTTTTTTACGATGCTTTTGTTTGTTGTTTGTGCTATTTTTTGGTTCATGTTGTTGTGAGGAAGATGTTAAATTGTTGTGATTTCAATGCTTGGTAGTTTTGATTAAAACTATAGGATTGGTAGTTGATTCTAACGACGTCTTTAATGTGTTTGTGTGTTTACTTTGAATGATAATGTTATATTTCAATTACTGATGATAATGTGTCATGTTTCAAAGTTTATGTGTCTCAGATGAAGAATGCAAAAGTTTATAAGTATGACTCTTCTTTTTGCTAATGTACATATATTGATTTCTTTTGAAGGTGATATGTATATTTATAATTCAATTAATAGTCTTCAGTAAATGCAGTCTGGTGAATCATTGTTTTGTATTGGTAAGAATTTTCATTGTTTCAAAGAGTTGCAAATATAGCAGAAGAAGAGTTGATTAGAGGAAGAATGAAACTCAGGTTTATTTTTAGATAATCCAATAGCATTACATTATATATTGTTTTAGAAAAAGAATATGTAAGTTTACTTTTTTTGATAAATTATGTGTCTGCCACTCGATTAGAGCGCAGACTAGCCATGTGGGTGTCCAAATGAAATTCCACGTGTCGGCTCCTGGAACGCTGTAGTCTACATGTAAATTCTGTAATGGCTGAGAATCGAACCTATGTGACGGTACTCACAACTGTGAGCCATTTACCCACCCTCCCCCAACCAAAATTAGATTATAGTTTTTTTCTTCTTCTTTTGCATGTTGGATCTTGTAATACCCATCGAAAACTATTTAAGCGATCAATCTCAATTCCATGAACCATGAACTATTTAAGATGTTTCATCTGCGAATTTCTTACGTGGCTAGGAACAATTGAACAATTATTACTAATACTATGTTTTACTCTTTGCTGGAGATTTATTTTATATTAGATTGAACCTCTTTATGGAGGAGAATTAATGTTTTAAAAAAAAAGTTTGGGTTTAGAGAATGAGTGTTTAAGCAAGACTCTATCTTCGTTGTTGCTACTCATCTTTATTATTGCATGAGATGAATGTTCTTCGAAACTTTTTATATGTTTCTTGAAAATTTACAGACGATTTAGAAGGATATAAATCGTCTGTAAATTTTCTGAAGAATGGAGGATCATTCTTCTATGTCGTAAATGTAAAGAGGTAAAACAAGCGAGAATCAAGTGATTTCTCCGTACACTTTAGTTGCGTCTAATAATCTCGAATCACTCATTACCTCAGACCAGTTGAATGGGGTAAATTACAATGAGTGGTCTTCTGAAATATTGAACACTTTGCAAGCAAAGCGTAAACTTGGTTTCATCAATGGCACTCTGAAAAAACCAGCACAAGATGATCCAAATTACGAAAACTGGTTGACAGTGAATTCCATGGTGGTGGGTTGGATTTGAGCATCTATTGAATCTAAAGTGAAGTCCACAGTTTCGTATATCATTGAAGCTAATCAACTCTGGTTAGATTTGAAACAAAGATTTTCAGTTGGTAATAAGGTTAGATTTCATCAACTCAAGTCTCAGTTGGCAAATTGTCGTCAGGAAGGCCAGTCGGTCTTAGATTACTTCGGTAAATTATCGTCTATAGTCGACACAACCAATAATCAAATACACATGTAGTGCATATGCTGATCTTGCAAAAGAAAAAGCAGAAGAATAGACTCATCACTTCTTAATGGGACTAGATGATGTTCGATTTGGAAGTCTATGCTCTCAAATCATTGCGCAAGACCCACTTCCGGATAATGGGGAAGTGTACTCTAAAGCTGTTAGAGAAGAACAGAGACTTGAGGCAACTCGAGAAAAGGAACAGCTTCAGAATGTGGTTGGATTCATTGCTCGACAAGAACAAAATTCAACTGCTTCACGATCAATTGTTCGATCCAGACAAGCTTGTGCTAATTGTGGGAGGAATGGGCACGACAAACAAAATTATTGGTAGCTCATTGGTTTCCCGGAGTGGTGGCATGAGCGTACAGAACGAGGCAGGGGATAGTCTAATCGTAACAGAATAGGTCGTGGAGTTGTGAGAGGACATGGTACGAGTATTGCTCCAGTCACGGCTCATGCAACCAGCTCGAGTTCTGCGTCTTTCCCAGACCTAACCCCTGATCAATGGAAGGTTCTGTCTCATATGGCTCAGGAGAGAATCACTCCTCTTCCGACAGACAAATTGTCTAGTAAAACTAGTTTAAACAGTGTGATTCTTGACTCTGGAGCGTCCCATCATATGATGGGTGATGTTTCTCTTTTGTCAAACATCAAGTATGCCGCCTCTTATGTTGTTGGTTTTGCTCATGGAAGCAAAACTAAAGCAGTTAGTATTAGTGATTTTCATTTTAGCAGTAATATTGTGTTGCACAATATGCTTTATGTACCCTCTCTTAATTGCACATTGCCGTCAGTTTCAAAGTTGCTTAAGCAGATTAAGGGTTATGCAGTATTTACAGAGTTTGCATGTATATTGCTGGACCGTTCTTCGAAGAAATTGATTGGAATAAGTGAAGAACGTGATGGGGTGTATGTGATGAAAAAGCAAGTTTCAGCATCAGCATATATAACACGTAGTCATTCTTCAAGTTCAGTTCTTTGGCATCAATGTTTAGGGTATCCTTCATTTAGTGTTCTTTTGGCTTTACCTATGTATTTTAGTGATTCTAAAACAGCTAGCTCTTGTCCTTGTGATGTTTGTTGTCGAGCTAAGCAAACACGTGAAACTTTTAGTGATAGTTCTAATAAGGCATTGCATTCGTTTTCCCTAATTCATGTGGATGTTTGGGGACCGTATCATGTTCCGGCTCTGTGTGGAGCGGTATATTTTTGACGATTGTAGATGATTTTTCACGTGCTATCTGGACTTACTTAATGCTGGAAAAATCAGAAGTAAAGAATATTTTAGCTAATTTCATAGCTTATGCCGAAACTCAGTTCAATGCTGTAGTTAAAATTGTGCGGAGTGACAGTGGCATGAAGTTTACATGTCTTACATCATTCTTTTGCAATAAAGGTATTGTACATCAGACTTCTTGCGTCTCTACTCCTCAATAGAACGGACGAGTTGAGAGCAAGCATAGACATATTTTAAATGTCTCACGAGCGTTAATGTTTCAAGTTAATATGCCTATTAAGTATTAGGGAGAAGCTTTTTTAACAACTGCATTTCTTATCAACCAAACTCCTACCGCTCTTCACAAAGATAAAAAACACCGTACGAGGTCTTGTTTGGTGTTTCACCTGATTATTCTTCTTTACAGGTCTTTGGTTCACTTTGTTTTGCTCATCGACAATCTAGAGATAAAGACAAGTTCAGTGCTAGGAGTTCTCGTTGTCTCTTCTTAGGCTATCCTTTTGGGAAAAGGGGATGGAAACTTCTTGAAATTGACACTGGGGGAGTGTTTGTTTCGCGAGACGTAATCTTTTATGAGGATCAGTTTCCTTTTTCTTCACTATCATTGTCTGATATTCTAGTTCCACAACAACATTCTGGTTCTTTGGACAGTGCTGATGCGGACTGGTTACCTCTTGTTGTGACCTCTGTTGACAGGGGGAGCTCTGTTGTTTGCTCTGAACCTGTCTCTTCTTCGTATGAAACTCATGTTTTTTCTCCTAGCTCACCGTCTCAGCATGTAATACATCCAGATCAGACTTGTCTTGGTCGAGGCTTTAGAGATAGGACCAGACCTTCGAAACTATAAGACTATGTGCTGTATAATTCTGTTTGCCAGGGCCGGCCCTAGGCACAGCAAGATGAAACATTCGCCTATAGCCCCCGTTTTTATGAGTTCGATCTTATATTTTATAGACTCCCAAAATTTAAAATTTTATATATGTAATGGCCCCAAAAACAAATATATGAAATATTAGCCTTATTTTTTTAATTTTGTTTTAAGCCCCCAAAATTTCAAGGCCGGCCCTTCACCTCATCACACTTCATCACTTTCCAGTCCTGTGTCTTCAATAGTCCCAGGTATCTCTTCCTATCCTTTAACGGGATTTGTGTCTGATCAGTTTTTTGTTCCAGCTCACCGTGCATTTCTTGTTGCTGTCACAAGTGATGTAGAACCGCGCCACTTTAAGGAAGCAATGCAAGATGATAAGTGGAAGCAAGCTATGCTTGTAGAGATTGATGCTCTTGAGCTTAACAACACTTGGACTCTCGTCTCTCTTCCGCCGGGTAAAACAAACATTGGGAGTCAATGGGTGTTTAAAATTAAGTATAATGATAATGGTTCTATTAAGCGTTATAAGGCGAGACTTATGGTCCAAGGGAATAATCAAGTCAACGGTAGTGATTATAACGAAACTTTTGCTCTGGTGGTGAAGATGACTACGGTTCGCACTCTTCTTCGTGTAGTTGATGCTAGCAATTGGGATATTCATCAAATGGATGTTCATAACGCCTTTCTCTATGGCGATTTGGCAGAGGAGGTGTATATGAAACTTCCGCCCTGTTTCCGTCATTCTCATCCTGAAAAGGTTTGTCTCTTTCAAAAATCACTTTATGGTTTAAAACATGCTCCTAGGTGTTGGTTTGCGAAATTTTCTGATGCTTTGTTACGCTTCGGTTTTACTCATCTTATGAAGATTATTCGTTGTTTACTTACAAGCGTGATGCTGTTGAACTTCGGGTTCTTGTGTATGTTGATGATTTACTTATTTGTGGTAATGATAAGGCTAGGCTGTCCGATTTTAAAACATATTTGGGGAAGTGTTTTCATATGAAGGATTTGGGGAGATTGAAGTATTTTCTCGGTATTGAGGTGAGTCGCGGCTCAACTGGTTTCTACCTCTTGCAACGTAAATATGCTAGATATTATTACTGAATGCGGTTTACTAGGCTCAAAAACAGCGCTCACACCGATGGAACAAAAACATAATCTTTCCAAATCTGACACTCCGTCGTTGCTTGATCCTATGCCTTATCGGGGGCTGCTTGGTCGGCTTATTTATCTATTGAACACTCGTCCTGACTTGTGCTATTATGTACATTTCTTGTCACAGTTCATGCAAGTTCCACAAGAAGATCACTGGGAAGCTGCTTTACGGGTTGTTCAGTATCTCAAACACGCACCTGGCCAAGGTATCTTCCTCTCGTCTGATTCGGATCTTCGTCTCTCGGTTTATTGTGATTCGGATTGGGTGTCCTGTCCTCTTACTTGTCGATCACCTAGTGCCTATGTGGTTGTACTTGGTGGTTCTCCTATCAGTTGGAAAACGAAGAAACAACATACAGTTTCTCATTCTTTAGCTGAAGCTGAGTATCGTTCAATGTCCGTTGCATTATGGGAGGTGAAGTGGATTCGCAAGTTGCTTGCAGATTTAGGAGTTGTCTTGTATGAGCCAGCTCAGTTCTTTTGAGATAATAAGTTTGCCCTTCATATTGCTGCTAACTCGGTCTTCCATGAGCGTACCAAGCATATCGAGTCTGACTGTCATGCGGTTCATGATGCAGTTCTAGATAGGCTTATTCTCATAGCATATGTACCTACTTCGACTCAGCTTGTTGATGTTTTCACAAAAGCTTTGCCGCGAGATCAATTTCAGTTCTTATTGTCCAAGTTAGGCGTTCTCATTACCACGCTCCAACTTAAAGGAGAAGTGTAACGATAGTATAGTTTAGATGTTACTGTTAGAAAGATATATTCATAGAATATATCATATAGCGACATTATAGGATTTGATCTATCTATTTTATATATATACTGGTTGTATTCACGTTAATAAGATTCAACACAGTTCATATAACAAATCTTCATTTCTTTTCATATTTTCTTATTTTATATCTTAATCATTTCTACTGTTTCTAAAAAAAGGATTAGTTCCGAAGACTCTTAAAAGAAGCCAGTGAAATAACAATTCATAAGCTAAATGTGTTCTCGAAATCTCTTTTCATGAAGGAAAACTGTAAATGAAGTATTTTTACTGTATTACTTTCTGTTATGGTTTATTACGTTTATTGTGTTGCCAATTCTATAGCGTATTTTTGACTTTTGTGTAAGCGTTAGAGAATCAACAACTGTATATACAACTCTTTTAATGTGTTTTACGATAATAACACTTTATCAATCATATTAGATCATTGCTTGTAGAAAGTAAGGATACACCTAATATATTGACCAAGTATGCGAAGTTGACAAAAGTGTACACAGTTTAGAACGCATCAAGTCTAAACGTTTTTTTAACAACTTCAATTAAGTTAATCTTTATATAAAATATTTAACGAAAATTTATCCAAACCGGTCGTGGAGTGAGCTGCGGCGGAGAGCTCCCCTTGCCGTTCGAGCCACAGTCTCTCGCACCGCGACCTCCGGGATCGTCGGTGAGAGCCAACACCGGCGAACTCGCCCAGGACCACTTTCTCCCATCGCTTCTACACACTTTCAGGTTCTTCTTCTTACAAAACTTACGGTGGTCTCTGTCTAGTGATTTGAATTCGTTTTCTCGGTGGCGTTTTCTGGCCAGAAACGTCACGGCGGGGGAGCTAGAAGGTCGGCTAGGCTAGGGTTCATGGATCTCGAGGTCGTCTAGGGCTGTCTTTTCCGCTGGTTGGATGCTTTGCATTTACAGTGGTCGTGTGGGAACCAAGTCCGCCGTGTATCGTGTCGTCTTTCTCCTAGACGGTGAGTCAGTCCATTCTCAAGGCGCCGGAAACCTACCCATGTCTCCAAACCGGTCGTGGTAAGCCTCTACCCAGTTTCCTTCTTCTCTTCTCCGGCAGAAACCACTGTAAGCGGTGGTGGTAGCTCCGCTTCAGAATGACATCGCCTGGTCACCGGACTTTGGCTCGGTGAATCCGCAGATAACTTCGGCGGCGCGAGTTGGAAGAGTTCTTCTTTCAACATTAGGGTTTTTGTGGGTTTTAGATTTTGCGGGCTTGGGCTTCGAAGCCCATATTCTGAATTTTGTTTTAAGTTGTAAAATGATTGTGTGTATTAGTAATGGGTTGAAGCTGTAAAGTGTCTATATTTGGCTCTATTAATAATAAACCCTTTATAAAAAAAAAAAAATTATCCAACCCTAAACTATCGTTTAATCTGAAGCCTAACAAATCTAACCTAAGCTCACCTTTTTCTCCCAACATGTGAATCCCAAGAAGGACTCAACACTCATTTTATAAACTTTTTAAATCAAAAACTTATACGCAAAATTTCACAACTCCAATCTAAATGTATATTAATTAGTTGATACAAAATAACTTAGACCCTATTTATATAACTCATATATCATAGCCCTAGAAATCCAAAAAATTATCTATGGAAATATTTTTGTAAAATAACCGCCATACATAAAATATTAAACCAAATTCATATTACTAGATTTGCGTCTCAAGATCAATATATTTATCCTTTGCACTCTTCAAAAAATCGGCCTAGGCAGCGGCTAAGCATCCGGCGGCCAAAATCGCATGTTCGATGCGGTTTTACTATTATCGGTGGAATTAATCGGTGTGTCGGTCAAATTGATATTAATCGGATTAATACGGCCAAATCGATATTAAACGGGTTAATGCGGCCAAATCGGCCGGTTAAATACAAATTAAGAAAAATTAATAAATAAGGAAAGTTTACATTAATATAATATTTAATTAGGGTTTATTTATTGATTCTAATTTTGATTATGCGGCTCTTCCATGTGGATGACTTTGCAAGAGAAGAATAATAGATGTTTTTCATTACATTTTTAGATTTTTTGCTTCTACGTTTATGATTTTTTGAATAATTTTTGGATTTGAATTTTATGTTTATGGTTCGGTTGAATATGACGAATGTTTTTTAGTTTTTCTTACTTTTCAAGAAAATGTTCACATAGAAGTATATATTCTACTTATATAGTTAACAAAATCTTTAATGTTTTTAACCTTGTTAATTCAATATAAGTAAAAATGTACCAAAAAATATATAATTTTTTTTTGTTAAAAATATATAAAAATATTGTTAACGTCCATTTCCACATAATTCCCAATTAATCTTTCTAGGCGCTAGGCTTTTATTCGACGACTAGCTTCCACCTAGCGATTTTTTTTTTTAACCTTGATCGTTTGTAAACCACATATCTTAATCTTATTCTTCACTAGCAGGCTAATAATTCATACGACGAGTTGTGTTGCTTTAACATATTCTTTTTAGTTTTCACTAGCAGGCTAATTTACTCAACTTGTAGTCTGCACATTTCCAAATCTGCATATATATTTTGGATTTTTATTTTCATATGTTTTCATCTAATGAGAAGTTAGTTCAAAATTTAACAAACAGACGATGAACCACATTCCATAAAGAGGTCAAAGCCTTAAACCGTTATAACATAGTTACAAAAGAATATATATTGGGAAGTGGCGTGGCCTAGTGGCATTTATAAGTCCACTACCACCTCATCCGGCCTGTTATTATGTAGGAACTGGCTATTGAACCGGCCTGTTGTGGTCCAAATGGTGACAAAAAAAAAAAATATATATATATATATATATATCCCTCTGGACTTTAATTTTTTCATCAAAAAAAGAATATATATTTATACGTACAAATGTAAGTTGTAACTTGTAACTAACACTTCAGAGTTATCTATGTGAACCTATTACTTCTTCTCAACATATAATTAGTTAAGCATTTCGAAACACAATTCGTCATCCCTTATCTATTATATATACAGGATAATTATGAAAGATCATGATTTTTCAAAATCCAAATTCTCCATCGTAAATTTTGTATATTTCTCTAGATCATATTGTAGATTTGAAAAGCTCAGAGTGCTGAGTTATTTAATAACAAGGACTAGGACCCGGTATAAGATATAAACTTAGCAATATCTAAAGCCAAAGAGTGGACCTCAGCTTCTAACATGTTGAGATTGGACAGAGGAACATATCTCCGAAGTAGAGAGGACTTACATACAACATCAGGCTTACTATCAACTGGCTCACCTATTTGTTATGTTTTATGGGTCTTGGAAGCAATACGATCGATTCAATGGAACTCAACTGACACAGTCCAATCATTGGGAATTCTTAGTACACATTGTGGATCGTCACCACCAGGCTCGGTACGGGGCATAAGCCACATAAGCCTAAGTTTATGATCCAAAGTTAATTGGAAAAAAATTTAGACAAAATTTTCTTTTTTAAGTGCCCTGTGTTTTTTTTTTTTTTTTTAATTTATACTACAAAGGGCACAAAATATTTTTTTATAGATTAAGGCTTCTTAAACTTTTGGACCAGGTCTAGTCACCACTCTATATAAAGCTTTTAAGTCTTCTATAAGCTTTGGACTGTTTCCAAAAAAAATGACATTAGTGTCCAATTTTCTTATACTAATTCACATGAACTAATGCATTTGGTTAATTATTCAGATAAATGGCTGTCATTTGCCGCTGAAGTAGCGTACTTAAAGAGGAATCGCTCACTCAACAGAGATTTCTGTGTACTTTATCAAAAACGAAATTGAAACAAGAGAGCAGACTCCCTAGCAAGAGTAGCAAGAAATAATAATAGATTATTTTGTTATGTTCATTAAGAGTTACCTACTTAGTTTGTGGATAGAGATAAAATACTTTTTTATAAACTGTAGTAACTTGATGTTCATTAAATGATCTTGATGTTAATGCTTTTTTTTCCATTCATAATATAAATGAGATAAAACAACAAAAGGAATACAAACCATTTTTACCAAAAATTTAGGAAAAATTTGCTTCATCTTGAATGCGGGAATGGAGCCAAGCCGGACCTCCTAAAGCAAGATAGGATTGGAGCATACCATATTTGGAGACGCTTTTGGCAATAGCTCTAGCTAAGAAGTTGGATGCAGGAGAAGCGGTAAGGAATAAACATGATGAAAAGGAGGCGGCTACAGTGGAGATCTTCTGAAATAAGTTTCTATATTTTGGCCAGCTTGATGGATGATTAATTGCTTCAATTACGTTACCGTAGTCCGACTAAACTTCTATAGTTCTCAGACGAAGATCAGACATGGTTGTTAGCTTTACTTTTCTGATGCTTAATGCTTTACTTCTCTATTTTATATGCTAACAATGAGAAGCTTTAACTTTTCTGATATTAATGAGTTGTATAATATTTGATGCAATTATAGTTTTTGGCAACTTTTCATTACTTTTTAAATATATTTTGATAAGAAATCAATAGGGTAAAACATGCTTTTTGGGTCAAATGGGATTTAACTCTAACAGTGCCACCAATCAAGCTTAAAAGTTGTACTTAACCGACAATCCTCTTTGAGATCAATCAAGCTTTAAAGTTGTATTTTCGTATCATAATATCATATCAAAAGGTTATTCTTAAATATAGAAAGTGGTAAAATGTGTAAATCTTTCTAAATCAAAACTAAAATTTCGCATTGCTAATCTAACCTCTTTTTTCTTTTTTTTTTGTGAAAAAGAAGAATTGGAAGCCGGAATTTTTCTAATGAGTATAATGTGTGACATCAGAAGATAATTTCACAAATTTCGCATTAAAAAAAATTAATACTTAACTTGAACCAATATGACTATTTTCTTTTAAATTTGGTAATTATTAGAACGCGACCACTTGGTTATTTTTTAACTATTAACATTGTTTCTTTATGTTAGTTCTATTTAAGTATAAATCAGAATGCAACCTACAATTTTCGTTTAGTTAAAAACCTAACATAGAAAAATTACCATTTATAATTGTGTGTTAAAGTGGTTAAAAAATATAGTACTTTACACAAAAATATAGAAACACTCGTCTTTATAATAATAAGACGTCCAAGATTCCCACTATGCAAATCATAAAGCCAACGTGATGATCTCTCTCATCTTCTTCTTCTTCTTCCTACTCTCATTCTCTCTCACATCCAATGGACAATTCTTCGACCAAAGCAAGAACTATGAAGGCTCTTCTGATCTCATCGACCTTCAATACCATATGGGTCCAGTCATCTCCTCGCCGGCCACAAGTCTTTACATCATCTGGTACGGTCAATGGAATCCAACCCACCAATCTACAATCCGAGACTTCCTCTACTCTGTTTCTTCTCCTACACCTGCTCACTACCCTTCAGTATCCAACTGGTGGAAGACTGTGAGGCTATACAGAGACCAGACAGGTTCTAACATCACAAAAACTCTTCTCTTGTCTGGAGAGTTCCATGACTTAACATACTCCCATGGATCACACCTCACTCGCTTCTCTGTTCAGTCTCTAATCAAAACAGCAGTGACCTCCAAGTTACCACTAAACGGATTCAACGGCTTGTACTTAGTCTTAACCTCAGATGATGTAGAGATGCAAGAGTTCTGCAGAGCAATTTGTGGGTTTCATTACTTCACTTTCTCAAGCATTGTTGGTGCAACTGTACCGTATGTTTGGGTTGGGAACAGTAAGAAACAATGTCCAGAAATGTGTGCGTACCCTTTCGTGCACCCTAAGCCGTTTCCAGGAAGCGGATTTGTGAACAGAGAGACGATGAAACCACCAAACGGAGATGCAGGAATCGATGGGATGATCAGTGTAATAGCTCATGAACTGGCCGAAGTGTCGACTAACCCAATGTTGAACGGATGGTATGGAGGAGAGGATGCATTGGCGCCGACCGAGATTGCAGATTTATGTTTGGGAGTGTATGGATCAGGAGGTGGAGGAGGGTATATGGGAAGTGTATATAAGGATAAGTGGAGGAATGTGTATAATGTAAATGGAGTTAGAGGAAGAAAGTTTCTGATTCAATGGGTTTGGGATCTTACTAAGAACAGATGCTTTGGTCCAAACGCTATGAATTAGAGTCTTTCTAATAAAGTTTGAAACTTGAGTAAACTTACAAAATCAAATCTTTGCATTTAGCTAATCTATTTTCACTAGACAAAAGTTTCTGAACTAACATCATGCTTTGACATCAGCATAAAACTCCCTAACCACCTCAAAACTCTTTACCAAAAGATTTTAAGCATTGATTCTATGCTACTGGATCTAATATGATTAAGAAGACATATACACCACAAAAAAGTTACTGCCTTCATCACCGGAATAAACAAAAAGACACAAGACTTGGGAGCAAACTACACCTTCTATTGTAGGAACAGGCCTCGTTCTATTCTTTAGTGTTTCCTACTCCATTTTTATGGTTTTTGTTCCCCTCGTCCAAGGAAGCCATGGTAGGGACTTTAGTAGCAGATTGTGATGCCAAGACACGATTCTTTTCCGAGTCATCTTCAATGAATTGTGGCCTCAGTATCTTCCTTTTCTTGTTCTGAGGTGCTGAATGTTCCGGACTATTTTTCCGCTCTTGAGTTGGACTACCACAGTTCTTTTGAACTTTGCTACGGCGCTTAAAATCAATGAATGGTAGCTTTTGAGGACTATGTTCTATACTTCTTTCACGAAGCAATAGTGCATCTGGAGTAGTCTCTGGAAAAGAAGGCATCAAATCACTGCCAAGTACCTCTGCTGTATGAATCTTTTCCTTTTTCTTTTTACCAAAACCCCCATGATTACTCATATTTGGTCTTTTCTGCTCCATCCAATCTTTGCGACGGCCGTTTAGAAAGGCCATGACCTCATCCACTGATTCAGTGTCTTGAAAAGTGTTCTTTTCAGCATCGCGTTCTTCTGAAGGCATAGCCAGCCTACTGAAGACGCTCTTTCTGGTTCTCTTGCTTTCAAGTTCACCAGGATTTAAATGATCTCTCACTTGAATCACCCTATTGTTAGTGTCAAACTCTACATGCTGTTGATAAGCTTGACCTTTGTTCTGAGTTCTGTTCTCTGGATGCAAATCAGCTCTGTACCCGGATGTTGGAGGATGAGCAAAAGAAGGGTAAATTCGACCATCCCGAACTTTCCTAGTGTTCGAATGAGATACTTGACTTTCAAATTCTTTCTGGTGTTGATATGCTGAAGTTTCACTGTTAACTCCATTGTAAGGAGACAAATCCCTTGATAATAAAGGATCAGCAAAGGAAGGGCAGATGTTGTGACTGGAGTAAGGCAACCTCTCAAAGTCCTTCATTTTCTCAGTGGCCTCGTCAGAAGTTAAGTGACCAGGAAACTGAAAATGGCGCATACGACCACCTCTAGGTTCAGTTTCATATTCAGATACAGAACAACCAACTATATTCATGGCAGTGTTAGTTTGGTATTCAAGATGTTCAATAGGCATTGGAATATAATCATCCAAGCCCACATTACGAATCTTGCTCAAGGCTGCACCATTACGCTCATCATGATATGGTTGGATTGTCTCTGACGGCAAGGTGTTGCTGACATAACCACCATCAGGTATAATATTTTCTCTCAAAACACATCTATTGCTTATCCTCGATGCATTTCCATAGATCCCAGGCTCACAAGGGTCATAGTATTCTGTGCTTCTTCCATATGGAGATTCTCGAGGTACTGAGCTTTGAGCAGGAACCACTGGTTCAACCTTAAAGTTAAGGCCTTTTTTGTGGTTAGACCACGAATTATCTAGTTCAATAGCCTCTTTTTCAAGGTACTCGTTATCTAACCAGCTACTTGCAGTGTGTCTGAAGTTCTTTGCGACTCTTTGATCATTAACGACAGAATAAGTAGAATAATTCGTATCATCCCCGAAGCTATTATTCATGTGAATTTCAGATCCTACTATATCCTTTGACCCATGCATTTTTGGATCAACAAGTCTCCTACAAACCCTAGATGTGTCTCCAGGGTATTCACTCCCTTTAGTTGAATCATACTCCACAACAATATCCGATTCATCTCCTAAACCATAATTTTCAGTTAATGTACAACCAAGACGATCTCCTACAGATGTATCTCCATATATTTCTCCTGCAGAGCGATTCCCAAATCCGCGATCATCAGCTATACTTCCCAAATTACTTTCAGATTTTCTTGTGGGTTTAGCACCTGCAATTTTTGTCAGCCGTGATCTCTCTACCTTCTTCGAGCTAAACAACGTCAATAGCCTTTGAACCTATATATTACATTTTCAAACAGCAAGTGTCAGACCATCAACCCGCTTAATATACACCAGACAAGAATAATTGGAGTCAATAACAAATATAATTCAGACATGTTTAGATTTAGAGGAGAATAGTAAGCACAAACCTGAGCCTTTGAGAGTCCAAAATTAAACTTTTTTGATGTGAAATAATTTTCACAAATAGCATAACAAAACTCACTTTCAGATAGAGGCCTACACCGCCACATCTCAATAAACTTGACCTAAGAAAACGAAATCAAGGTACAAATACACAAACTCAGTATAAAAAACTCAAGGAAGAAGAACATGAAGATGAATACAGATACCTGAGAAGGAAACTGTTTTCCAGAAGAGCGGAATGCATTTGGCTCAATGTTCATTGCACCATCAGAGCACGCCTGAAATACACCATGTAGCTCTCTGCTCTCGAATTCAAACAAAAACAATACCATTCCAGTTTTAACCTGCTTTACAAATTCAGCTTGGTAAAGTGGCAAGCCAAAAAGTTCTCGCCTAAGGCATTCCTTTTTCGTGGAGCTACTGGACATGAAAATTGCACCATATTCTGGAACTTCTCCAGAAGCGCCACTGGATTCCTCTATAATCTCTGGCCTCCAGTTTCTTGGCATGCTGTTACAGATAACTAAAATAGCAATAGGACTGATAAAACCATTTATCAAATTGAGGACACAAAAAAATCAAAAAACTTGTAAAGCCAAGAAACAGGGCACCACAATTCTAAAAAAGCAACTCATGTGGTAACAACGAAACTGCAATACTATGAAAAATATGTTAGATAGATACGCTAAGAAACGTTTTCACATGACAATCACGAAAGGATAAGAAACTAGATGAATTTCAACCAGTATATTTAAAACACATGAATAAGATAAAGCAAAAACGCAATTTGAAAAAGTGGATGAATCCTTTTGAAAACTCATGGCGAAATAAGAGAAACACTAGAATAAATAATCAAATTAACAAAAGTAACTTCTCAAATAGGTTTTGAAAAAAAGGCGAGAAAGCAGATTCCACAATATAGAAAGAAAAAAAATCAAAAACCCTAGAACCCAAAATCAAAAACAGTCGTTGTAGATCAAGTCAACAAAAAAAAATCAATAAGTAAGCGACGCAATTGAACATTCACACACATAATCAAAGGATGACGTAACAATCGCAAAAACATATTAACGAATAATCAAACAATAAGAACGATGACGCCATGAAAACTAAAAGAGGGTTTTAGAAGACAACGATAGTAAATGGTGGTATAGATAAAGACCTGGACGAAATCACGGCTTCGAGTTCCTGTTTAAAATCTACTTTCTACCAAAAAACAAACAACAATAGGAATGAAAAATAAATCAAGAGAAAACGAGAATAGGAGGCGATGAAGAATCGAAACGATGATTGAGATAACTCCCTTTTGGGATTACCGGAAGGGAACGAAACGGCGAGTGCTAAAACAATCTTCGCATATGAGAAGTGGGTTTTTAGTTTTTACGGTATGGTTATATATCTCTCCTCCGCTTATAAACATTCCAGATATTCTTAAATTTTAATATTTTTTATTTTTTTGTCAGATAAATATAATAAATTTAGGGTTCTCCCCAAAAAAAAATCATATCCAACTTTAAGGCTCTGAATAGGAATTGCGGAATTCATAGTGCAGGACAAAGTGATTAAGCGGAGCGAAATAGAAAAGTGCGGTACGGGTAAAAAAAATATATTTGCGGTACAACTGCGGTTAACGAAAAATAAGCGGTATAACAACATTACTGAATGGTGAATAAAAAAGCGGTGCGAAAAATATATTTGAATAATATAAAAATAAAATTAATTTCAATATAAGAATAAAATCAAATAATTAAATTATATTAATACAAATACATTTATGATTA